>JBBYHM010073412.1:5332-45013 GCA_038381775.1 Adansonia rubrostipa
GTATCATCTTCATTCCATTGAAGTTGTACATTAAACATATAAAATTAAAATATTAAAAACTAAGGAAATTCGATTTTTATATCCATCTTAATACTATTTATCTAGTTGAATTCGTTGTTACCAATTGAATGACATCAGTTCAGCTGGTATAATTATAAAATAAATCAAATATAATCATAATATTAAAAATAAAATATGAATATTTAATTCTTTTAAAACTTCATAGAAATGATTTTTTTTAAACAATCAATTTATGCTTTAGAAACTACACACTTTATTTAAAAAACTGCTTACTTATGAAATATCAATTTTTTTTACTTATAAATTTTTAAAAATTATTATTCTTTTATCTACACAGTGGGTGCGTCAAATTTCCGTTATTTATAAATTGCAGACTGAATTAAATGTGACCCCAATTAAATCATAAAATATAAAAATATAATCATAATATCAAAACAAAAAAAAAAAGATAGTTATGTCTTTCAATGTTTTGTATACCTGCCCCCTTTTTTTTAGCAATTTATTTTTCTTAGAAAAAAAATCTATCTACTTTTGATGTGTCAAATTTTAATATTTTCTATCTAAATTTGATATTAAGTATCGAATGACTCAAACTCATTCAATAAAATTACAAAAGAAAAAATAGAAATAAAAAATTAACAAGAATATGAGAGTGAGATATTTAAGTTTTTTTTTTTTTAATTTTTATCATTAAAAAAGTTAAAAAAAACTACTATCTATTTAAAAACTCTCTCAACGAGTTCTTTTAAAAAAAAAAAGAACTCACTCTTAGACGTAATTCTAATACAAATAGTCTATATTATCATTAAAATTTTTAACACCGAGTTTAATTTTACGAATCAAATTATATTGACTTCATCAATAAAATTACTAAAAAAATTAAATATAAAATAATAAAAATATAAAAAATAGGGTATTTACTTTTTTAATTTTTTATATAAAATATAAAAAATCACTCCCTTCTAATAACTCTTTCTTTTAAAAGAAAAAACTCATCCGCATAGTAAATGCATCGAATTTGTTCATTAATAAATGTCTTAATGAGCAATCCGCCTTAACAATATAAAACTTCAACTAATATATAACAAACACTTTATATGAATTTTAATTTAAAGGTTTTGTATTTGAATTATAAAAAATAAAAAATAATAATAAAAAGCGGCACAATTAGTGCCCAATGTTTCTCTGTCGTTGTACTAAAAAACAAATGCACTGCATAAAGAAGAGAGAGAGTATAAAACCACAATAAACTTTAGAGAATGACTTGGGTTATGTTAGTAATTGAGTTTTAGACAGTAAGCAATTTTAATTTAAGATTTCAATCACCCACTCAACCTCAAAAAGCAAATCCCTATGTTTTTTATCTAAAAAAAAAATTCCTTTTTGTTTTGATCTGGTTAAGGTTAATTGGAGTGAATTTATTGATGCATAAGAAAGAAAGAGAAAATTGATTGGGAAAGTTTTAGGAGTATGGAGAAGGAGAAGAGGAAAAGGGGCGAGAAAGAAAGCAAGGAAGTTGTAGAGATGGAGATGGAGAAGAAGAAGAAGAAGAAGAAGAAGATAAGGAAGGAAGAGGAAGAGGTGGAGGTGGAGGTGGAGGAGTTTTACGCGATATTGAGGAGGATGAAGGCGGTGGTTAAATATTTCAAGAGAGGTGGAGATGGAGAAGGGTGGAGGGCGGCGGTGGAGGCCGAAACAGCTGTGGTGGTGGTGGACGATGACGACGACGACGACGTCAAGGATGGTATTGATAATGATAAGAGAGGGGAAGCCGTGGAGGCGAATGGCGTCTTGGACTTGAACGCAGCGCCGGAGGAAGAGGAGGAGGAGAATCCACTTAGCTGATCTTCAAAACCGCTGCCAAAAAGTGGAAGCTTAATTCCATATAAAAGGTTTATTGTATTTTTTCTTTTCTTTTCTTTTCTTATTAAGCCTTTGCTGATGATCACGCTGTACTATGGTGATAATACTTGAGAAAAAAATAATTATATTTTCTACAGTTTTAATCTGATTATTATAATACCATGTATACTAAATTATCATAAAAATTATAAAAGAATATTCAAGAGTTTTTTTTTCTTTTTTTTTTTTGTGTGTGTTGTTTTAATTAATTATATCAAATGACATAATGATGTTTGGTTTTGTTTTAATTAAAAATTGAAGAGATTATTAAATGTTAATTACTTGATGATAATGGATAAACAATATTGATGGTAAACAGATTAATGGAGAATTGCAGATCACCTCTACCCCAAGTGCATGATCTGCTTTTTCTTTTAAAAGGAAAAGATAGAGAGAAAGAGAGGGATCATTGGATGAATTACTGAACAATTGAATGCAATATCTTCTCTTTCTTATCAGCTGGCAATATTAAATTTTCTTGATGAGTAATTATGATTTATGAAGTCATCAAATGAATTTTCGGTTTGGCAAATAGGAAGAAGCTCTTGCAAAGAAAGAAGAAAGAAAGCAAAACGAACATTAAGCGGATTGTTGAAACTAAGGTAGTCGAGATTGTATTAGTGGATATATTGATTTTTTTTTAGTATTGATATATTTTTAGATATTAATTTGGATTTATTTTATTTATTATTATTTTTTTCTTGCATATATTTATAGCGTACTTAAAATTTATTAATATGATATATATATAATATAGATGTATAAATATACCCCTATTATATATGTATATATATTTATCTGCAATGTAAATATGAAAAATTATAAATATTTAATAATTAAAATTTTAAAAATTAAATAAATAAGTATAAAAATATTTTAAAATATAATAAATTATTATTTGTATGTTTAATAGCCTAATTAAAGAATATAATTTACTTTCAATTGTAATTATAAAAAAAATCAAAATGATCAAGGCAAAAAATTTTTAAAAATTAATTTTTTAAAAAAATCATATAAGTGAAATTCTTTAAAAAATATAAAAAATCAAAATATGGTACCAACTAATACAGTCTAGTATACACAAGTATCAATCGATATTGATTGATACAAATAGGTATAAATTGATAAGACCAATATAGGTCAATAAAAAATTTAAAATAATAAACTATTACCTTGAATCCAGTACTTATAGGTCAATACAACTATTATCAATAACTATGGTTAAGCCCTATCAATGAATTTGATGAATTGCATGTATAACTTTCGAAAAGAAAAAAGAAATGTACAAATGTGTTTATATCAAATTACTATGGCAAGCTTGTTGATTGAAATTTTGCCATTTCCATAATTACTAATTTCCATGGGATTATTATGCTATGTTTGGGAACATAAATTTAAAAATTTAAATTTAAATTTTATTTGTTATATAAATTGAAAAAATAAAATTTATACATTATATATAAAATTAATTAAGTTTTAATATGATTATATATTTGAAATGTATAAAATCATGAATTTTAAATTTACAAATATATATAAGAATTTTAAATTTACTGCTAAATAGGTATAAGACAAATTTATGAATTTGAAAAATAATAATGAATGTTATATTTATATATGTTTTATCACGTAATTTACTCTATTTTTAAAATTCAAATCTATTTTTTAAATTTTAAATCTCTAAACGTAATCTAAGGGAATTTTTTTGAATTGATATTTACTTGACATTTAGGAAAACATGTAAAAATAGATCATAAATTGCACATGATTTTTTATTATTATGAAAAATTACAATTTAATCATTAATACTTTTAAAATTTATTGTTACAACCATTAAATGTTAATTGCTTGCTGTCATGGCATGCCATATTATGTGACATTCGTCATGTGATTTTGCCATGTTATTTCGTGCCAGGTAATGTTAAACAAAAATTTTATTTTTATCATTCAACATTTTTAAAATTTCAATTTAGTCATCAATATTTATAAATTATTTAATTTTTTATCTCCAAATTCAACGTCTCATTATGGAGGTGGCATTACAACAACATGATCATTAAAGTTATTAAAATTTACTATGGCAAATTATTTTATTAATTCTATTATCTAATTTGAAATATTTTGAGATAATATGCAAATAAGCTCTAATTTTATAAACAATTTAAACAAGCCCTTTACATGAAATTAAGGTTGTGAATTTCTAAATTTCATTGCAAAATAAAATACAATCTAGTTTGAAATTTCCATTTGTTACAAATTGCAGTAACTGATCATCAAGAAGTGAATAATATTATGATTTTTCAGTAAGGAAATTAATTTTCCCCAATGAGGGTATTATTCTTACAATTTTATCCTTAAGCTTTTGATTTTGTTTTTCAAGATTAAATTGAGAGAAAAAGGAAGGAGGATTCAATCGGGGTTCTTATTTGAATATTAATATTTTTTTTAATTCCCAAAATACGCATCATTTGAAATTATTTCTCAAAATGATCATTTTTTCCTTCATACTGAGGGCAGTTTTCTTTATTTTTTATTTTTAAAAAACTTAAGGGGACTTTCCCATTTTTAAATGTTTTTACTTTTTTTTATAATTATTTAATTAAATGAAAAAATATATTGAATTATATACTATTCCAAAACGATACGTTTTGAGAGAGTTAAAATATATGTATAAAAAAAAAAAAAAAAAAAGAAAGGAAGGGAGGGAAGGGAAACGCATGGATCTACCCGACTCGTTTAGGTCCGACTTAACCCTGTTTTATTCTTGGACCTTTGACTAAATAATCTTTTGTTTGGATTTACTCCAGAGGGTAAAAAGATTTGATTTACTATTATTAAATTTGAATTTTTTTCTTATTATTTCACTTAAAAATGAGTATGATAAAAATCCTGCGAACATACATAAAATTTATGAAATCATCTTAAGAGATAAAGAAAAAAAGTTGAAATGCTTATATAAAATAATTAGATGAATATCAATACTTATCATAGAAATCATGATATTTATTAATAATAATTCAATCATAATAAATAAAATTTTATTCTTTTCAAATTAATTAAATGAATATTTTATTTCATAATAATAGAATTATTAAAATACCATCAATAAAAATTTGTGTCGGTTAATTAGTGATACAAGGCTGGAGGCTCCAATGGCGGAAGTCCATTGGCCCAAAGCTAAACTGGAATCATGCTCATTTGGACCAAAACTAAAACTACAAGTCTACAAAAGCATTGGTCCAACAACCAAGTAATTGAATCACATAGGGATCGAATACTTCTGAAAGCAAAAACGAAAAAAAGAAAACCATAAATAAGGTTCTTCACCTACCAAATTCTAGACTCTAATCTTACCATTTGAGCTTAACATAGTGATACTTTAATCCAAGCTTTTGTCCATTAAATCGTTGAAAGGATTATTATTATTTTTCTTTGATCAATTGGTTTAATTATGGTTTTAGATGTTCGCTTAATGGGTATTTGTAGGACCAGTTAAGAATTTTTAATTATTATTTTAAAATTTCACATTTAATACATTATTTTATTAAAATTTTAAAAATAAGGCATTAATTGCCTTTTCTTTTCTTTAAATATCATTGAGATAAACTCGAATCTTCTATCTTAATAACAAATGATGATTGCTTATTAATCGGGAGCATGAGACTTAGTTAATTTAATTAATTTATATAATTATATATGATATTTAATAAAAATAAATTTAAAATTTATAATTTATAATTTTTTTTCAATTTCTAAACTGGCATCTCGGTTATAAAAAGAAATATGATTGCTTTTACGACAAATGCTCCCTCAATTATTCCAAGTAAGAAAAAAAATGAATAAATGACATCATTGATAAGCAGCCCTAGCTTGATTTTTAAGCCAACAGCTATGGTTCCCCCCACCCCCCCGGCTCCCCAAACCAGATAGTATGAACTAGAATGTTATTTTGTGATCAAAATTCTTCATAAAAGTATATTGGCAACTGCAACTATCCAATAGACAAAAGATACAATTAGCATCAATTTACAATCTTTAAAGAAGGATACTTATGATATTGATGGCAAAGAGAAGGAGGCCTTCACTTTGATTTTTCTTGAATCTTATTAGTGGGCAGCGTAGATCTTCCCTCCCTTATTTTGATTGAAAACCTTTGAGAGAATATGCTTCATTTCCCCAAACCAAGTTCCTCCACTCACCAGCACAATTATTCCTTTGTTTTCATAGGCTGAATGTCAATTCAGTTAATTTATGCCATGTTTTGTTTTGTGAACTATTTGTGCTTTACTGTTTAAATAATTTGTTAAATAGTCTCACACTTGGTTTGGATTCCGCACCAAAAAAAAAAATTTTTTTTTAAACGTTTTGGGTGCAATTCTTTCAATTAGATATTGGAGGGACAAAGGTTCAATGAATTTTATTATGTCTTAAGGTAAATAATTTTTTAATTTATTTATTATTAGAAAATTTTTAATTATTTTATTTTTAATTTATTAATTTATTTTTATTTAAGCTTCCATGTCAATGCTGATCTATTAGTGTCAATTATAAGATATCATGTAAGAATAAGCAAGCATATATTTTTTATTAATTATAATCTGAGTTTTAATAAAATCCGAGGAGTGTATGGAAGATTTTTTATCGATTATTTTAAACATAGAAAACCCTCTTCAAATAAGCAAATTGAAAAATTTGAATTTTTTTTTTTTAAATAAAACTTTCATATTCCTTCAAGTTTTTTGGAGGGGTATGAAAAATATTTTCATATTCAAAATTAATGAAACCTAATTTACTTGAAATTAAAATCGACATATTAATTTTAAATAATTAAAAAATAGAAATTATAAGTAAATGCCAAAAAATTAAAATCAATTTTAATCAAGATTTGGGATAATATGTAATTAATAGGTCTAATTTACCGGCATTGCCAAGGCGACATGTTTCACTCTATTCATAATCGACTCCTAAACCATTTTCATGGATCTTTAGTTAATACATAGATTTTGGAGTTTGTTTTCGAGGGTTTTGTAGCCCTCAAAAGATGAACTCCGATAAGCGACCAATCTCACCTGGCTAAAAGAGATTGGTGGTGAGTCCAAGTTCATTGGTCGTTTCGTAATAACTATTTAGGGTTAAATTGTGTGCCCGATTCATTTTGATAGCTTAGTCCCAATATGAGAAAAGAAAAATAAATTATCAGTTCCAACTCTAGCATGTCAGATTTGTGTTTGGCACGTTACAACATTACCCATTGTGGGTTTCTATTGGAAAAAGTCCAACTAGAGTGGTAGTATTTTTTAGGCCCATGCAAAGGCTAACACCTCATGAAGTTAGGAATTTATACCAATTAGGTTTTCACTCGCTCAAAGAGAGGCTAACACATAAGAAAACACAGCTACTTCACGTCCTCCTAAATATTGGATCATTTATGTCCCTTCATAAATCTAGAGGAGAATCTAATATATATACATATATATAGTGTGTGCAAGGGAAAGGAACAAACCTTTTATAGCTTATTTTACAACTTTTATACAAAATACTCCAAATAAAACCAAAATATGGTAACGGGAAGATAAATAGCAAGAAAAAAATATACAAATGATAATAATAATGCATGAAGTATTACTTAAGAAAATCAAATAATGGAATTATAATTAAATATCAATTAAAACCAATTAACCAGGATATTTGATAACATATGCCTAATTTTAGGCCTGACTCTCTAGATGTGCCCAATGGAGTTGCCAAGTTGCCATAACATGCCAAACGCGAATCCACAGTCAAATTTAGAAGGATCAATCTCTTTTTCATTTTTTTTCGTATTGGGATAAAACTTAATTGTCAGAATGAATCACTTATCAGACTTAACCCTAAATAGCAATTTCATAATAGCCAAATTAACTTAGAGTCACCACCAATCTATTTTGGGCAAGTGAGATTAGTCACATACTAGAGTTTATCATTTTAAGGTTGCAAGACTATCGTAACAAACTCTGAGATTTACGTAATCATATGAAAAAGAGTTCGGGAGTTAGTTACGCGTAAAGTGAGACGTGTCCCTTCTGTGATACCCATAAATCAATACCTATTAATTATATGTTATCCTAATTCTCGATTAAAATTGGATTCAATTTTTCAATATTTAGTATTGATTCCCATATTCTAGAATTAATATTATTATTTTCGAGTAAATTAGGTTTCAATTAATTTTGAACATGAAAATATTTTCGACACTCCTTTGAAAAACATATAGGAATATGAAAGTTTTATTTCTCGAAAAAATTTGAAATTTTTGCTTTACTTATTTAAAAATGGCATTCCTTTATTTGAAATAATAGATGAGAAATATTTCATATATTTGAAGACATTTGCGGACTATTTTACCTCATGGATATTGTCTCATATTTTATTAAAAAATTCATTTTGTAATTGATAAAAATATGCTCAGTTTTGAACACAATGCCACCTAATTGACTCTAAAGAACATGTATCACATGAAAGTTCCCACATAACCTTACATACTTGGTCTTCACGGGCCATTACCTGAATAACCGTAATGGACATGTATCAACATGAAAGTTCCCACATGGCCCTATAGACTTGGCTTTAGTGTAATATTACCTAAATGGCCGTAATAGACATGTATCAACATGAAAGTTCCTACATGACCCTAAAGACTCAGTTTTAATGTATTATTATCTAAACAACCCTAATAGACATGTATCAACATGAAAGTTCCCACATGACCTTAGAGATGCAGTTTTCTAATAAAATTCTATAAAATGAAGTTAATGTCATTTCTCGATATGAAAATACCAACATGCTCCCAAGGACTTTATTTCTTATGAACTCATTAAAATAACTGTAATAACCATATATCAGTACGAAATTACCCACATGGTCTTAAGGTGATGAAAATTTCTAAAATGACCCTAAATTATGTAAAATATTCTAAATGCCCTTAAAATGCATGAAAATTGCTAATGTTACCCTAGATTATGTAAAAAAACCTAAATGATCCTAAAATGCAAGAAAATTACTAAAGTGGCCCTATATTATATAAAGTAACCTAAATAGCCCTAAAATGTAAGAAAAATGCTAAATGGCGCTTAAATGATTAGAAGTAACCCAAATGACCCTAAATTGAAAATTGAAAATACTAAATGGTCTCTAAATTATGGACAATAACCTAAATGCCCTAAAATATATACGAATTACAAAATGGTCCCTAGATTATGGAAACTAACCTAAATAACCTTAAATTGTAATGAAATTACTAAATGGTCCCTTAATTATGGAGTAACCTAAATGACCCTAAATTGTAATACAATTGCTAAATGGTCTCTAGACTATGGGAAGTAATCTAAATGAGCCTAAGATGCATGGAAATTGCTAAATGGTCCTTATATTATATATGAAAACATTTTAGGAAAATCACAACAAGACCCTTAGGTTTGGCTAATTTCTAAAAGACACCAAAAAAATTATTTTCCTTCCAAATAAAAGTAATAATATTATCATGCATGACTTTTATGCACAAAAAAGCATTTTACCAACTTGAACTTGCATGAATGCATGAACATACACGTTTTTTCAATCATAATAATTTTTATGGCATGGAATAGGGAACTTATGGACATAGGACATAAAGATGTCTTAAAATGCATACAACATATTTAACATAAAGAATGAACAACTTTGGGTAATTAGAAATGGCTCAGCAAAGAAAATCACATGTAAGAAACAATCTAACTTAGTCTAAAATCCATGAAAACAAGTTTTTGTTTTTTATTTTAGTAGAAGTTGATTTTGTTATTGAAACTTTAAACAAAAACCAATAGGCAACAACCAACAAAAACTCATAGATCATATCTTAAAGGTTGGCCATAAACATGTTAATTACACCTTGGCATAAACCATAACCTAAACATGGTTTAGGATCCTCGACTCAAATAAAGAAGAAAAATATGCTAAAAAAGATGAAACTAAGTAAAGAAACTATATCCAAACAAACTCAGATGAACTATCTTTTTTTCTTTTGCTTTTTCTTCTCTCATTTTTAGTTTATTTTTTTGCTTTCTTTACTGACAACCAACTTCCCTCTTTATTTTGGATGGCCTAAAGAGTTAAAAACCATCTTTAGCTAATAATCTTTCATCCCTATGCCCTTTCACCATCTTCTTGACACCTCATGCAAGATTGCTTGCAAAAATCCTATCAAACCCCCTAATTATTTTGATCAAAGAGCTGAAACCTTCCAAATAGAGCATGAGTTAGCTGGTTTTGGTGGACAAAATCATATGTATGCCCCAGATAAGACCAAGCCTTTAAAATAGTCGTATCTCTTATCCATGCGTGAAAACACTTTTAACTCTAACTTAGAACAGCATCCCACTACATTTCAATTGCACTAGGCTTAAAGTAATTGGAAATAACTCAGATTGCATGCCTTTTGGTTGCTAGCATAGGTAAGAAAATGAAATAGTAGCAAACTTGAAGTGAACAAACTCCTTATGCCTAATTTTTCATTAAGTATCAATACAGTTATCGAAAGTATCAAAATTTTCCTTTATGGAAGTGAAAATTCTCGAAGAAGCATTGATACTTTAGTCAAATATCTATTTAATCTCAAGTATCAATACCTTGAGCTGAAGTATTAATACTTTATGTTTGGAAATACTTGGAAAATTGCAAAATTCATGAAGTATCGATACCTTGTCGTCATGTATCGAGAGATCTACATGCTTTGCATGAAAATACCATGTTTTGACTTTTAATATGTTTTCACTTGTTCAATTTAGTCTCAGGCATCCTAAGCCTCCTAATTGAATCCCTACATGTTAAAATTTGATTGGGGAAAAGATAGAGGTGACATTTTTATCATAATTCTAAAATGAACATATTTCTATAATAAACATATGGCAACCAACCTTAATAAACCAAAAATTCATGGAGAAAACTTTATTTTCCTTTTGTTGTGAAGAAAATGAAAACAATATTTAAAACCAGGTTTCAAAGTTATGAAAATGCAATGGAATGGCATAAGATCATGCATGATTTTTAGAGTAAAACTTGGAACATAAGCAAACTTAGTTTAGAAGATTTTTTAAAGGACAATAATGTATGTCATAAGAACATAATAAAATAAGGTAAATCATAGTAAAATGCATGTCATGACATAATTAAATGCAAAAGAAAGGAAAGAATATAAGAAGTAGAGAAAAATATACCTAAATCATAAGAATGATTAAAGCAAAACCTCACTATCTTTTTTCTTTGTTTTCTCTTTTCGTTTTTTGTTTTTTTTCTTTTCTTTTTTTTTCTTTGGTTTGGGGGAAGTTTTTAAAGAGAGGAAAGATGGATGGGAGTTTGGCCTAACAGCCTAAAGGGCTATAAAAGTGGTCATAAAGGGGTCTTTTAGGGTATATAAGTATTGCTTCCCATGCTATCTATTCATGCTTGAGGCGTGAAATTTCTCTAGATATGTGCCATGTGAATTTTGATTGGCTCTCATACCCATGCGTCGATGGATAAACTCCTAGCTCTCATTGGCTCTCTAAAAGTTAAATTTTAATTGGCTGTGTCCCATGTGATTACTATATGAATGCCATATGAATGCATGACTCCTATTGACTCATAAACCCATGTCATTGACTAATCACCTACATGCATTTACCTGATAAGCCTATTTTTTATTCATTCATGTTCATGAAAAAAATGTGAATAAGAGGGATTTAAGTCATTTGGCAAAGAATCCTAAAAATCCTATACATGTTCCCCCATATTTCTCCCATGACTTCCTAAAATATCTAAGAAATATCTCCCTTCAGAATTATCTAGATTACCCTCTCGTTTAATTAAAAGTCCGTAGCAAAGTCCTTAAAACTTATTTCTCTAAATTTGGTCATAACTTTATTCTAAAATTTTCTTTTATTACATACTAATCTTGGTCCATTGTTCTTTCAATTAGGCATCTTGGATTAAGCTTTATTTGCTCATTTCAGTGTTGATTTTACCCTTACAATATCCCTTGCAAGGTTGGACCTTAAAGTTAACTTTTTTTTTTGGATTTTTGGGTTTTTTAGTTTAAACTTTCCATTATTGGTTTTTTGGACAAGTCAATTTAATTTTCTTTACTTTCTTTTTGCGTGAAAATGTATAATTGAATTTTGCCTCGAAAATTGGAATTGCTAGTTAGTCCCTGGGCCATTTGTTCTTTAAATTTGCTTTCCATCCAAGATAGTCAGTACCGTATCGGTGGACGTACCGTTTTTATTTTGGTACATGTATATATCAGTATCAGTGTATTTCGGTATACTGTTTTGGATTTATTAGAGTTTGAATATTTTTAATTTATATATATGAAAAATATTTTTAAATATGAAATAAATGAGATTAAATAAATTTTATATATTAAATATTTATCAATTATATATAATGTTTCATAAAAAAATTTATCAAATATAAAAAACCAATATCAGTTAAGTAGTAAAGTTGAAAATTTTTAATAATCATTAAATTTATGAGTAATTATATTTAAAATTCATCAAATTTATGAGTAATTATATATAATATTAATTAGATTTAAGATCAGGGTTGGTTTAACTTTTTTTTATAAGTTTATATTATGTATCGGCCAGTATAGCTATTTTTGGCCGGTACTACCAAAACAGGCCGGTACTTACCGGTACGGTCGTTGCAGACCGAAATCAAGACTGAAACGAAATCAACTATCACCAATACCGTTATATGTCGAAACCGGTATGTACCAGTTGGTACGGCTGGTGTTGGTACGGTACCGACAACATTGTTTCCATCTCCACACTTTCGTACCCTTCATTGGTTCATTGTTCTTCTTTTTCATTGCTTTTAGGTGCTTTTTCTTCCAATTTTGCATTTTGTTGCCTGATTTTCCAATTTTCATTTCCCCTAACTTTACCCTTTAATTTAGGCATTTTTCTTTTTTTCGATTAGTTTCTTCAATTTCTTTTTCTCTAGACCTCATCTATTTTTTATTTCACCTCCAATAACTTCGTATGGATTTTTCCTGCAATCCCCATGCTTTAATTCGGCCAATTTTATATCTTTATCTTTCCAATTTTAAAATCCGCAAGTTACACAATTCCCACTTATGTAATTTTGCCCTAATAATATGTAAATCTACAATTACTTCCTCCATGACCTCAATTGAGCATGTTGTCACCACCATTATCTTCAACTCATCTTTCTTTACTACCCTGTGCTCTAATTTTAGGAATTTCACCCCTTTATTACTCCAATTTAAAAAACTCTAATTTATGTGGTTTGTGGATTTCGGCTAAGTCTTCCATTACTTTCTCTCTTCATCAAAGTTGCCTTAGCTTTCACTTTGTATATCTTCTAATGATATTCCTCCATATTAACCACGCTTCAATTTTTCACAATTTGCTTCTTTATCACTCCAATTTGAAAAAGCTCATCTGTGCAACGCTAATCGATCTAATTTGATCCAGGGTGTCCTAAATCGACTAATTGACTTCTTTACTCACCTGATTTCTCAAATTACTCTTCCCAAACTCTTCACAATGATTAATTTAACTATTACGCCCTTTCAATTCCATCTTCTCACTTCTTTGTAACTCTAATTTTGATTTTTCCTTTTCGTGCAAACCGTAATTTGCTAGACTTGGTCTCTGAGTATTTTTTTTTTTTTAATTCAATTGACTTCTCCAACATTCATGAGTCTTTTGATTGGGTCCTTCTCACCATTATTTGACCAAAGAGGATATGAATTGAAATGCCTTTCAGCAGTTAGAATCAAGAAAGGTTAAATAGGCATCCGAAGGAAAAGTTTAGTCCGGAGACTCGGATAAAATAGATGTCTACAGTGTATCTAATGCATATTCTAAATTAATCCATGAATTATTGAGCCGATAAATCTTTTTAAATATATAATTCAAAAATTTAAAAATAATTAATAAAATAAAATTTATTCAAACAGGTCAAATATAAATATTAAATTAATCTATAAATTTTCACATAAACTAACCCCTGAAAATATATAACTTTTAAGATAAATTTTAACAATTAAAATGAAAAAAAAAGGCTTTAAGGGGCTTGCTGCCGGCTATGTGGAGTTAAGGGAGCCAGTTGCGCACCTAGCAGGTATCCCTTTAGGGAATTTTTTTTTTTTTTAATCTATCTCCAATTATGTCCCCGCTTCGATGGGTTTTAATTTTTTTTAATGAATTTTAGTTAATAATTAATAAAAATTACTTTAAAGTTAGATTTTATTGAATAATAATTATGTATTTAAATTTTATATTAAAAATTAGGTATGAATTTTAAATTGACCCTCTAGTTAACATGCATATCAATCACTATAAATATGTTATTTTAAAATAAAATTAAAATAACTAATAAAAAATTTATTTTTAAAACTTTCCCTAGTAAATCAGGTGCGATTCTTAAATCGAAATATATATTAACGAGCAAACTAAATTCTTTAAATAAATCATTAAAAATTAAAATAATTAATAAAATAATTTTTTTATTGGTTTAAGAATAGATTCTAAATTGATCTACAAGTCATTATACAGACTAACTCCTTTAATACATTATTTAAAAATAAAATAAAATAAAATATTTAATTTTTTTAAGTAAATTATATACGGATCCTAAATAAAATTATAACTCATCCTATGAATTAATCTCTTTAAATATATTATTTAAAAATTAAATAAAACTGTCAATTAACTAATGAATTTTAGTCAAATATAGAAGGCGAAACCCTTACAGATTATTTTTAATGTATGGTATAGACAAGTCTAGATGACCATCATAAAATGGGGAAGTCTTTGTTTGATAGTAATTACTATTCATTTGATGACAAACTAATTGAATAAGTTACAAGTTACGTCTGAATAATTCCGTGAAATTCTTTGGATACAAGCTACAAGACTTCAATGGTGGGAATCATTGATGGCCTACCCCGAAAGAAAAGAAAACAAAATGGTTTGATTAATTCAAATGTTGTATTTATATATTTTTATTAAAAAAGATTTTGTACTAATTATTTCCAATGAAATTCAAGGCTACCCTTATTATTATTATTATTATTATTATTTTGTTCTTTTCTGAGTGGATATATCTGGTTTCGCTTTCACTTTCCAAGCAAACTTTCATCCTTTTATGGGTAAAATGTTAGTTAAATGGTCAAGGTAGGCCACTGTACTTGACAAAAATTCTTAATCTTTTTTCTCAACAGTCACTATGTTTGATTTGAAAACCTCATTTACACGTCAAATGCTAAAAAAGTTAGATCAAATCAACTAGAATTCGTATCGTGATTTGTTTCTTCCTATCATTTCAATATAAAAATAAAAAACCAAAAATCTTGTGCTACATTATTGATTTTTTTTTAAGCCAGATACAACCTTCAAGGTACATATATAGTTTTTCTTCCTAATAGTTCTGTCACTTGTCCATAAAGAACTGAAAAAAAAAAAATCTAGCATCTTAATTATAACAACTTAGGGTTTCGAGTCCAAATTTTGGGTATTAAAATCTCGATTTTGTGATATAAAATTTATAAAATATAAAAATTATATGATTAAATTAATGTTATGAGTCAAGTAATATTAAATTTTTTTGTCAATATTTAAGATTTGATAATGAAGAGATTCGTTCTTACTTTACTCATTAGAGTAGAAAAAATATGCATCAATCATTGAACTAAATGTTCAAATGCAAGTAACATTAATTCAGTTAATAAAAATTATTATAAGAAAATCAAAATAAAATTTAAATAATTAAATAAAATTAAAATTATTTTGATCTTTTGATTTATTTTTATTTGTATGTATATATTTTTAATGAATTACATGATTCTAAAAAATATTACTCACTTCTAATAAAAATTAGATATTTAAATTTTTATATAAAAAAAAAAACACCAATAAAATGGGTGTTCCTTATTTTAATATATATTGTACGCAAGTATTTAACGGTGCTTTGTCTATTTAAATTAGAAGCTAATAAGAATTGCTTGGGTTGGTAAGAATGCGATGTTTTACTTGTAAGGGCTGTTTGATTCTTCTACCCAGAAATATGTAAGTGACCTCTGATGTGACTTTATCCTAATCTTGTTATCTTCGAATAAGCTAGCCTACACGTATGTTTTATATATTTATATTTTTAGATATATAATTACTTAATATATAATTAATGAAGTTAAAAGAATTTTATAAACAGTGTTAATGATATAATAAATGTCTTTTAAAATATATTCAAAACAATAAAAAATAAAAAATAAAAAATATATTATTTTATTAATTTTATTTGTAAAATTTTTCAATTACACTGTCAAAAATACTAATTTTTTAAATTCAAATTTTTTATTTATTTTATTTTTTTCATATTGTTTTATTTAGATGTGTCAAATTTATGTCTTCTTTACTTTTTATATTTCAAAGTTATTTTAGGATCTTTTATTGAAGTTATTTTTTGATTTTTTTATTGTTTAACATTAAAAATGATATGGAACATATTAAAACATTTTAATTTAATAAAAACAAGCCAAAGTCAAAACTTTTTTAATCTTATTAAATTTCATGAAAGTTAAATTAAGGACAAAGGGATTGCTACAACATTTTTGTTATTAATTAACTCATGCACATAAGTAGTTATAAAATTAAAATTCAACAGCTCGATTAAAATATTTATCACGTATATATTTTAATTAAATATGTCAACTTAACGAAAGAAAAAAAATAAGATATTAATTTAAGAGGTGGGATCAATTTAGATTAATATAAAATTTATTAGTTTTTGCACGTTTTATAATTTCGTATAAGATTGATATTTTACACTATAAAATTTAGAAGAATTGAAGATAATCAATAATTGACTCCAAATGAAGAAAAATGATCCTAAAAAATTTTAACGACGAAAAATCATCCCTAACATTCATCCCCTAAAACTATGTCTCTAAAACGTTTGGAGACAAAATTCATCCCTAATGCTATTAAATTAGGGACGGTGTTCATTCCTAATACAACTAAAATCAAGATAGAAAGGAAATTTCTTTTGATGGTCCCCTTTATCTTATCTCTAAAGATCTTTAATTTTATATTGTTAGTAAACTGATCATTGGATTTAATAATATAAGTGCACTTAACATATCCCCAACAATGAGAGAGATGCTTCACTTAAATATATCCTTGATGGGATTTTAGGCGTGATAAAGTGAGAAAGAGTTGTTTCTCATTTTTGGATTAAGGGAAAGTCGTCGGCCAAATCGCTCATCCGACTAACCTTTGATGGCCACCATGAAGTGGCCAAAGATTTGGAGTTATCACCAATCATTTTGACTAGGTATAATCAAATACCTATTAAAACCAAGATCTCAAGTCATGAAACTCAAAGATTTGATTTTAACATCTATCTGTACCAGAGTTTAGTAAATGGGTCTAGGAGTCGGTTTTGTGTGAGAAAGGATAAGCACCCCCATAACACCCTAAATAGTACCATTTAGCTCTAACTTATAACGATTTTGGTTTCCTCGATTTTAAATATCATTATTTTTATATAATCCCTTTTTTATATGATGCATCTTTGAAAGTGGTAAATCCAAGTTTTGGTAATAAATTTAAACTCCTTTATTTGTCCTAAAAATGAGGGAAACATAGAATTATTGGTAAAATGATCTTCGAATTTAATTTTAAAATGGGTGTTTCATATCAAGTAGTGCAGAGATACTGATACGAAACATTTCCCTAATAATTTTTAAGAAATTTAATTTTGAAAATATGAGTGTATAATTTCTCACCGAGGAAGACAACACATTAGTAAGACATAAATAAATAATAATTACAGTTACGTAAAACATACATAGTAAAGAACAGAAGGTCAATTAGAATGAATCTTATAGTTATCACCGATTATTTAGAAATAACAAAATCAATAACTACAAGATGTGTTTAGACTTATTGGTCATTTAAGGCATAAATATCTAAGTTTGATTAAAAAAAGGGAAACTTCGAGAGAGATAAAATTGGTTTTTTTGGTGAAATTTTGAAAAATGAGGCTAAAAAAAACCTAAGTTGGTGGAAATCTTGGCGATTTTTGGAAAATAAAGTATTTTTGATAAAAAGATGGGTTTTAATTAAAACTGATAATTTAAATAAAAGGACTAAATTGATTTTTTTTTTTAGAATGTTTGGATCTTAATGAGCCTATAGGGACCCATATGTAACTTCAAAAGCTCGTTAGGGTGAAAATCATACTCATTTTAAGGCATCTGAGTGCCTCGACAAGGTGATTAGAGCAAATTGCTTGATTTTACCAAGTACTAAATTAGGGACATCTTCGTACTATTTGCATTTCCAAATTTATTTTGGGCTTATCTAAAGGTTGTAGGTGGCAAAGGGATTTTGTTGAGAAGGTAATTTAATGAGGATTAATAAAAAAATCTTAAAAAATTGCTCTCTAAGACAAAATAATTTTTAAAGTCGAACTTGGTTTAGCGCCAGCAACATGTGTAGGAAATTAAGTGCAGCAAAATTTGAAAATCGTATCAAACTCATTTAGAATCATTAAATTGTAAAAGATGCCCTTACGAAAAAAAAAATTTCATTTAGTTTTTAGGAAAAATATTTAAGAATCTAGAAAAATCATTTAATCGGGACAAATATTGCCTACATGTAATATGGTCCCTAGTCTTACGAGTTTCAAATAGCATACGTTTGAATTGTAACTCCCTCATCAGAGCTCTTCACAAGGCAAATAAGATACCATTAGAAATATAAAATCAATGCCCCTTTAGGGAAAAATACCACAAAAATCCAAAAAAAAATTAGGTTCAAAAATAATTTTTTAAGTTGGAGACACTGCTACTAATGACTAATAGAACAACTTCATTGGTTTTTGGGTTTCCTAATGCTGGACTCAGGTTATAGACGGGTGAATGTCCAAACTAAGGTCCATGACAGTGGCTTCATCAGCTCATTCCAAAGTCCCAGACAAGTAGGACGATGAAACACCTATCAACCATGTCATTAAGGCTCAAATCACTAAGGCTCAAGATCAAATATTTTTCAAGGTTGGAAAAAAATTTTTCTTTTGCCTTGTTAGGCCATGAATCTAAATGAAGTTTTATTTTTTCTCAAGATTAATAGACTAATTTATGGAAATCATTAGACCAACATTAATTTCATTTTTAGGATAAATGCTAGCCTAACTTTAGAATGTGTTATAAAAACTAGAGCTTGATACACCAAGGCCGCATATAAGACATTAATCAAATAAAGAGCATAAATATAGCTTCATGTGATTAAAACATGTTGAAACATCTTTAAGATGGCATTTTTAGCAAAAGGGACATGTTGAAAATGCAAGTAAATGACATAAATAATGCATGAACATGTCAAAATAAGTTTATGGCATCATCAAATATGATATTAGCAAAGAAAACTTTTCATGTCAACACTTATATGTTGGAAAATAATGTTTCAACAGAAAGACATGATTTTTTTTCCATCATCAAAACATTGCAAAGGCATCACAAACTCAAGAACACCCCAAAACGTTTCAAAACAATGCATGAATCCTGAAATTTGGTTCATGGTCGCATGATTTTGGCTCACTAAAATGTATGAAGATGATGATATGGGAAAAAAATAAAAGATGAGATATGGTGTATCCAAACCTATAGAAGTTGCTTTTTTCCCTTAGCTATCTCAAGCTCCAAGCTTTATCTTATGTTCTTTTTTTTTTTTTGTTTTAGCTTACTTTTCTTTTCTTTACTTGCTATGGATTAGCAAGAAGAAGCTATAAAGATAAGCTCTAAGGTGGTGCTATGGATGGAGAGGAGTTGAGAGAAGAAAATGAGTGAAAATGAAAGTTTTTAAAAGGTTTTTAGGGGGTTGGTATGAAAAGCTATTTGAATAGTGAATTCAAAGTCTGCATAGTGTTATTTTTGTTGAGCCAAAAACATTGCTTTACAATCTATGTGAACAGCCAATGCTTTAAAGCATAAAGTAAGGGTACTTTGATCCTTTCCATATTTACCATGGAGTCAATCTAGGTACTATTCTCAGTATTCTCAATTCCCATTGGATAGATCAGCCAAAGTAGTTGATCAGACTACATTATGCAGTCTGACAATGAAGAAAAAACAACTCTAACCTTAAACAAACCACATTTAGTCATGAAAATGTCCCTATCTCTTAGCTATTTGGACCTAAAAAATCAATTAGACCTAATTACCAACCCAATGCTAAGATTGGTGTGAATTTGAGTTATTTTTGAAATATAAAATGTGGACAAACTCATATTTTGAATCAATATTGTTGAGGGAAGAAATTTCCAGAAATTGGCAAAACCAACACATTGTATCGATACATTAGGCATTTTTGCCTCATTATATTGATAAATTTGGGCAATGTATAGATACAATTGTCCATCAATTGATATATTTTAGATATGTACTGATATTTTTGGTCCAAAATCCATAGCTTAGCTATTACCAAGCCTTATATCAATACCAGAGGCAAATAAGTCAATATATCATCCTTTGGTATCAATACAACCCAATATTTCTCAAATTTGGTGATATGGTAGCCATGTATCGATACAATTAGTTGAAAAAGTGGATTTTTCTTACCTTTGGCTCCCCAAACACCTTACCCTAGCTCGAAATGATGGGGATGAATGTACTTGCCTGTTTAACCTTAATGATGCCTTATGATTCTGTTTTGGAAGCTCAGAAAAAATTAATTGTTTACAATATCTATGTAATATTAATAGAAAATACTATCTTTTTAATATGTATTTAATAGTTGATTTTTTTTACATCTAACAAATTGTTATATATATATATTTAATTTACTCAAAATTTGATGTGTACAACCTATAGAATAAAGTATAAAATGCAATATTCTAATTAATCAAATATAAATGTTATACAAAATTAAGAAAGCATGTAAAACTAAAATTAACCTAATGGATCCATTATTTTTTATTATTTTATTTTTAAATTAATATGGGTCAAATTTAATTCAAGGGCTCATCTCAATTATCAAGCCCAAATTATTGTGTTTCTGAAAATTATAATCATCTTTACAAATATTTTAGTTTAATGAAGGCTTTCAATTTTTTCAAAGTTAATGGCATTTTATTTAGTTTTGTTTTATATTTATTGTACAAAACAAGCAATTTGAAAATTTGAGTTTCCCTTCACTTCACTTCAATTGAATTTGAATTTCCCTTACTTCAATTAGACCTATATAAAAGTTGGTAGCCCACTTGGCCTGAAAAGTCTAGCCTGAATTAGGCCAGGCACAAGATTGAGTTTTTCTAATTCGAATTAGCCTGAGCCAAATAACTATTCAATTAATAAAAATATTTGTATTTAAATTTAACTGCAAAAAATATGAATATTAATAAAAATGATATTTTAATATTTAATAATTTTAAATAATGAAATAAGCTAACAATCCAAGCTATACTTGAATAAAAGATTTTATAAAATTCTAGTTGCACCTAACTCGACCATGAACACTTCTAAATTCGATGAGAGAAAAAATTTAACCAATTATGAGCTTAGACTTGCATCATTTGGTCAATCACTTTATTTTGCATTCAAATGTCAAAAAAAGCTTACGAATTTGAAAAATGGGCATATCAGATAATCTCATTCCTTTTTGAAAGTTTTTTACTATTTTTTTCATTTTTCTTTGGTACATGAATGTGTCATGGGCTTGAATTTTGGCCTAGCAAACTACATGGCATTCCTTATATGCCTAAGTTAGCCTATAAACACTTAAAAAAATTCAATTCCCTAAAAGCACTAAAGCTAAGCATAGAATAGAACACAAAAAGAAATGATAGGAATGTCTTACTTAAGTATTTGATGATACAAATAAGGCTAGAAAAGCCTCTATTTATAGCTGAATTTCTTACACATCAATGGCTTAGACCATTTGTAATGGATGGTTAAGATTACATTTATCTATAAATATTTAGAATCCCAAAGAAATTTAAAACTCTAACTCTAGATTCTTAAGTAACTAGAATAACTGTGTTTGACTAAGTTTTTAAGCCTCTAGAAACTCTAAGTAGATTTGGGCCTTCTAAAATTCTTTAGATATTGAGCTAATCCTAATAGGTTAAAATGATCCCTGGAACTCATATCCATGTTTTGGGCCTATTATGCAAGCCTTGGGCCTAGACTAATGTTCCTAACCCATGACATTCTCCCTCCATTTATCCTAGCAACAGTCTGATCAAGTTCTCTGAATAGAGTTGCTCAATCTCATCTTGGAACTGGCATAATGCCTTGTTTGTTTGTGAACTTGCCTTAACATTGGGTAATCCCTTCCATTGGACAAAGTGCTTATGACTTAGCCTATAGTTCTTTGATGTACCACTTGATTTGCAAGTTTACACTGTACATCTCTATTGTAGAGTGCCTTTACTCTTATTAGTGTGGGCTGTGACTTGATCTTGAACCTCATGCAATGGCTTAAACATGCTAATATGAAAAATGGTGTGTACCTTCAGCTTTGCTAGCAACTCAAGCTTGTAGACCACTATACCTACTCTAAAAGGCTCTCGTATTCCACATATGCCCTTTGTGTATGCCTGGGTTGCATAACACTTACAGAAATTTGACATGGACTAAGACTTCAACCTAAAATAACATATCCTTGCAGTTATGATTTGCTCACTTCTTGGTGCACTTTCCATCCTTATGTAGACAAGCCTTAACCAAGTAAGTTTACCCTTGCCAAGCCTTTGCAAATTTGCATGCTACTAGATTCGGTCTAGTGTAACCTATTGCAATACCACTGGTGTGAGTAGTGTCACAAACCGAGATATAAACCCTGACTAGCCTAACTTAAAAAATGAGTGTACCCCTTATGCCTATGTATATTTATCATTATTGTTTTTCCTTATTTTTCATGTTTGGAGATTGAGTCGCCAAAAGGAATTGCTCACTCTACTTAATCCTAAATAGTCGTTACAAAATAACCATTTATTTTAGATTTGCCACTAATCTGTTTTGGCTATGTGAGATTAGTCACCCATCGAAATTTGTATTTCGAGGGTTAGGAACCTTATAAAAAAACTCCAAGGCCAACGAATAATACTAGAGATCACGTGAAAGAGTTCAAAAGTTGGTTATAATCACAAGTAAGGATCGATCCCTCTTATGACACCCAAAAAATTGATACCTTATTAATTACAAATTACCTTAAATTTTGATTTTTATTTGGTTTTGGTATTCAGTATTTAATTATAATTCTTGTATATCAAAATAAAATTTTATGAAACAAATTTATTATTTCATGTGAAAAAATTAGGTATTTAATATTTTTGAAAATCAAAATATCTTTCGCACCCCATCAGAGGATCGGAGAAACACGAAAGGTTTTATCATTATCTTTTTCACACCTTATCGAAGGAATATGAAAAGTTTTTAAAATCAAAATATCTTTTACACCCCACCAAAGAACCAGAGGAATACAAACGATTTCATTTTTATGGAATTTGAAAAATTCTGATTTTTTTTAATAAAAGATATCTCTTTATTAAAATAATCCATAGAACATTTCTCGTATGCTGGAAAAAATTCCACTTATTACTTTAACTAGGTGACATTGCTTTAATTTTTGAAAATTTTCATTTTATAAAAAATGAAAAAAATTATCCTAAGACTCGAACTTGGTCAAAAAGACCAACATCCCCTAAAGCACACCTTCGTCATGAAAGCATCCCAGTGACCCTAAATGACTCGATTTTAAGGTAAATTACTAAAATATCCCTAAAGTATATCTATGACATGAAAGTATCTTAGTACCTTAAAAGACTTGAAGATATCATGAAATGGTCAACCTGTCCCTAAAGTGCATCTTTAATATAAAAGTATCTCGGTGACCCTAAAAGACTTGGTCCTAAGAGGAATTACTAAAAAGTCCCTATGGTACACCTTCAACGAGAAAATATAATGTTAACCCTAACGGACTTGATAACATCAAATGACCAACCTATCCCTAAAGTGCACCTTCAACACGAAAGTATCCAATGACCTTAAAGGACTCAGTTCTAAGATAAATTACTAAAATATCCCTAAGGTATACCTTCAACGTGAAAGTATCTTGGTAACCTGAAAGGACTCGATAATGATGCGAAATGACAAATATATATCCTAAATGGGTAACTTAGTGGCAAATATGACCTTAAATGCAAAAATTACTAATAAGTCCCTAAACTTTTCAAAATTGCACTTTGACCTCTAAATGATATAAAAATCCTAAAATTACTCTTAAAATGTCTAAAATACCCTAAATGGGTAATTTGTATGAGAAGTGACCTAAGTAGCACTAAAATGTAAGACTTTGGTAAATAGTCCCTAAACTTTTCTCACCTTTTAATTTGGCCCCTAGTGATTTAAATTGCATAATATACATCAAAATACATCCAAAACACATCCAAACTTTACCTAAGAAATCTAGTACCATTGGCCAAGCATCCATGGCCTTAAAATTTTTTATGATATTTGTAACTAAGTTCCTAATTTTTTTCTAAAATTGTTAAATCCCTCCAAAATAACTAAAAATTAAAAATTTCTATTTCCTAACCAGTACCTATTTGACTTAAGCATGTAAACACCTCTAAATAATTTTAAAAAATTTTGAAAAAAATATAATATGGTCCTTAAGGGTTTGATTAAGATAAGAAATACCTCTAAATGGCCAAAAAAATAAAAATATCTATTTTTTGACCCTTATAAGTTTCAACCAAGCTAGGGAACACCCATAAATAGAGTTGAAAAAATGAAAAGTTATGAAACAGCCCTTGCAGTGCTGCCATGACTAAAACAACCCCTAAATGGTCTAAAAATTAACGAAAAAGCTTAATTTTAGCTCTCTAAAATTTCAATTATATAACCTCTAAAAATTTCATTTTTCATGAAACTAGATCTAAATGCATTTTATGTCATCCTAGAAACAAAAATTCTCAAAGTATCAATATTTAAGAGAAATCACAAACTAGATGCAAAATAAAAATGAAAAATGCTAATTACAACCGTGATCCATGAAATTCATCAACATTAAAATTTATTTTAGCACATATGAACATGTTTTAAAGCATTTACACTTTAAAAAAAATGGTGTTAATGAAACTTGAATAAAAATCAAGGAATTAAGGTCATGGCTCCAAGCTTAGCCTCTAAAGCATAAATCATGCTATGGCTTAAGCTTAATCACGTTAATAAAGATCATAGAGCTACCTTCCAAAGGTGGAGAAGATGAAATTAAAATGATGAAATGGACATGATTTTAGAAAGAAAACTAAAAGAAAATACCTTTTTACTAATAAAACTCTTGATCTCAACACTTACAACTTAAAAATAAATTTTTTTAAGGAAGCTTTTGTTGTAAATTTTTAAGAAAGCTAAGATAGCAAGAGAGTTTTTTGTTTTTTTTTCATTGTCAGAGGAAAAAGATGAAAATGAATTCCCATCCCCCCTAAATTACTAAAAGTGCCGTCCACATCATGGCCAAAAATACCATCTTTTTTTTTCATTTGGTGAAATCTCATTAATTCATGTCATATCCTCCATTCTTGGTGTCATAGATCATACTAACCTTGTCCTCCCTTGATTGAGCAAATTTAGATTTTATTTTTGGTTAATTTTTATTTTGATTGAAAAAATTCTTTACACATAAAAAAAGCAAACTTTAATCCAATGGTGATAAATTAATTTGACTAGTCAAAAATCAATCTACTGTTTAGAAATGTGTTGATAAATTTAACCTTAATTTTGGTTGGTTGGAAAAAAATTTTGATAAGTCAAAATTAGAATAAAAATGCCACACGTACATATGTATTTTATTGGCTAAAAATATTTAACATTTGATCCAATGGCTATCAACACATTTGAATTAGTCAAAAGTTGATTTAATTGTTGCTAATGTGTTGAAAATTCAACCTTAATCTTCATTGGTCAAACAAAATGTTGGATATGCGACATGGATTCTATTTGAGTTAAGAATTACCATATGATACCTAATTAGAAGAATTCTCGTGCCAAAATTATAGTTTTAAAATTTTATGTTTAAATTTCAAGAATAAAATGGTTAATAAAAAATTCACATAAATAAAGTAAGTGACAATCAAATTAAAATAATTTTATGGCAATTTTAAAAGAATGAAATGAAATTTTCATGTGAAAGAAAGAAAATTGTCATTACAAAACTTCATTTAAAAAAAGTTAATAAAAAAAATCAACTCATGGAATCCTAATTAAAATTCACATAAAAGAATTAATCAAAAAGACTAAAGCGTAAAAAATGAAAATTGAATTAAAACTTAGATATGATGAAATTCAATTAAGAATTTAATCATGAAAATTCTAATTGAGAGACCGCAAAGAAAAATTGAATTGAAAGAATCAATGTGCGATAATCCAATTTGAAAAATTTTGATAAAACATCTAGAAAAATTTTAAAAGGAATCAAGATTAAAAAAAAAAAATCATGAGAGTATTCTAAAATCTCATATGTCCAAAATTTAATTTGCATAAAAAAGATAGTGGAATATTCCATGCGTTATATACTATTTAGAGTATTCATGCATGAATTAAAATAAAAAATAGATAAAATAAGTGAAAATAAGAAAATCCCAAGTGTTGAATTTTAAGAGGAACTTTTATAAATAGTTGAAAATTTTACGTGTGAAAAAATGTAACTAAAAATTTCAAACTCGTAAAAGTTTAAGGGAAAAACACTTAATGAAATATGTATTTGAAAAAAAAAACTCATAAAATAAATTAGAGTTTCAAAAACTAAATTAATATGTATTTAATGAAAGTATTAAAAAAATTTTAAAAATTTAAATTTAGAAAAATTCTACCAAAAAAATTACAGGGTAGGAAATTTTGTATTTTGAAAACGAGAAAAATTCCATAAAATATCTTCAAATTTTATAAAAATGAATTTCGTTCAACACATTAGTGAAAATATTAATTTATAAAAATAATAAAGATGAAAACTTGAAATTTAGAATAATTTTTAACTAAAAATTTTCATACTCACCGTATTGTGAAAATTCAAAATTAATGAATAAAATTGACATTTTGACACCTTGTGGTATAAAATGTCAATACAAATTTTTCTTGATTATTTTTTATTTTTCAAGGTGTGTATTGGCATAAATATTACATGAGTATCGTTAAAAATATACGATATTTGACTCCTTAAATTTCACAAAAAAAATCATAAGAAAATCCTAAAAATGGGAAATTTGATTGTGATATGATCTACAAAAAATGATTTTCATAAATTGGCAAGAAAATATTTAAAAACTAATTTTTCTATTGAATATTCGTTCTTTTATTTGAGATTTATTTGCTACTACCTTTGAAACTACACTTTTTCTATCATGTGCACATACGACACTTAAGCATGACTAAAAAGGTTTCAAATATGCCCAGTCTGCCAATATGAGGTTGACCTTTAGTAGGACAGCTGCCACTAGGTTCTTAATCTCAAATAATTAGAACTATCAAAAAAAGGGCTTGAATAAAATTAGGTGTCTATAAGCAATTATTGCCCATTTATTCTTTTAAACAAACTTTTGTTTGTGATCTTACTCTACTCTAAGTTATAAGAAAACTATACCACATCTAACAAATTTGGCTAGTCACATTGTGTTGAATTCACATGGTGCTAGAGATAAACCTCTAATAAAGCATTCACATCAACACTCTTCCACTAGTTACAGTACCTATGAAGTCTCTGTATAATGATACCTTATACAAATTAGTCCCTATGTAAAAATCTTGGCAAATTAGTCTTGTACCATTAAAAGCCAAGCAAAACGACAAGATTAGTAACAGATATAACGAAAAAATGTTAAAATGATTACGTGGTAGTTAACTTTGATAAAACTGTGACATTGTTTAATTAAAATAAAATTTTTAAATATAAACTTTTATCACTAATAAATTTTTTAAGTATAAACTTTTATCATTAAATATATTATTTTAATTAAACTATGTCACAATTTTAAATGAAGTTAACCGTAATATCAACATTTTAACATTTTTCCGTTACATCTATTAGTAATCTTATCATTTGCTTCACTTTTAAATGTACAGTGACTAATTTGCTTAGTTTTTTGGTACATGGTTTAATTTGCATAAGGTAACATGGTACAAAGACTTCATATGTACTTTAATCGTTTTCCACTAGTAAAGTTTGATGCGTCAGTCTCATCCACCTCTCTTGTGTAGCAGTCACTTAGGCAAATATGTAGGCTTCACATATTTAAATGATTGCTACATCTCTAACACCTCTAAAAGGGTCTCGTCCATAGGCTCCTAAGGTTTATCAAACTTTAGGTTTGCCAAGTAGGTGTTTTGTTTTCTATAGACACCTTCGGCTAATAAGATTACAGATAGCACCTTAGCTCCAACACCTTCTCTCGATTCACCAACATAATACGTTGATGGTGACTATGCAAGATACATAAATTATCAGTAAAAAAAACAAGGATCGCATTAATCTAGTCAAAGAAATTTAAGCCAAGTACAAAATCATAATCATCCAATAGGATTACCTCAATGATTTCTTTGCCTTTTCAGTCTCCAAGATGTAGAACCACTTTTTTTACTACACCCATGGTTGGGACCTTCTTAGAGTTGATTGTTTTGTCCCATCCAATAGTTTTCTCAGCCTTAAATTAAGTTTTTTGGAAACCTTCTTAAACATGAACAAGTTTGACGCTCTTGTGTCAAGTAAAAAGCTTATCTGCTTGCTTGCAATCTTGATGTCCATGAATATTAACCCCTTCTACTTTTAACACCTCTTAGTCTTTGCAGAATTGAGTATAATGCCACCAAGATTCAAAGTGTCATTCTCTGGCTCATCATTCTCCTTGTTGATGGCAGATAGCTTGGCTTGCTATGGGCAGTTTCACATCGTCACATAGGAAGCATTATACTAGCACCTTATCTTTTTTTGGTTTGACTATTTGGTGGACTTAGGCTTCCCTATTGATGGCTTCATATCACCATTTTTAGACTGTCAATAGATGTCTTGCCACCATTTCCCTTACCCTTTGGCTTGGAAGATTCGAATTTGTCTAATTTTTTTGTGCTAAGCTTAATTAAAGGCTCAGCCATGGTCCTATATTTAGTCAAATCTTAAACACCTCTTCATTGTAACTCTTGCTTGGCCTAGGGTTTTAGTCTAGCCATGAATGAGAAGAATTCCTCCTTCTCCCTTAAATCTAAAATATGGAGCATGAGTTTGCTAAACTCTTGCACATACTCTCGAACTGTGCCTTATTACATAAGCCATCGCAACTTTGTACGCACCTTATCCTTGGCATACTCTAGGTAAATCTGTTGCCTGAACTTAGTTTAGAGCACCTTTTAGGTTCCAATGGCAATGTCTCCATGCTTTTCATTGTTGCACCTACAACACTACCATAAAATAGCTACATCAGTAAAATACATAAAGATAGTGTTTACCTTAGTAGCATCATCCTTAAAACCCATTGCAAGTAAGTATTGCTTCATCCCCCATACGAAGTTTCCTATATCCTTCGTGAACATGGTTCCTTTAAACTCATTTGGCTTAAGGACCTCTATCCTATGCTTAAGCGTCATGGCCTGCACACAACCATTAATAACTGCTTTGTATGATGAGAGCTTGCCTTTGAGCTCTTCCATCTCCTTTCGTATGGCCACCATTATGGCTTCTAAAGCATCATTCTTCTGATTGAGAATGTTTATCGTCAAGTTAAGAGTACCCTGCATCCCTTTCTTGAGCCTTTCCCTCCTGAATTTTAGCTTTTTAATGCAGTTTTCCACAATCTCAAGGTTCTCTATTGTATCTCTACTACCCATTACAAGCTTGGCCATCCTACCATCCATGGCTGATAGAACATCTCTTAAACTGTAGGTTTTTTTCCCCTTCCCATAAGTCTCTTAGATCTCTTGTGTTTGGTTTTCTACTTGGGACTCCATTCGTATGATTAGTACCTTTAAGAACCACATGCTCTGAAATCAATCATCACGAGCTTAAAACTTTAACTTAGAAAACCGCGCAACCTTAGGTCTGGAATAATCTCCTTGTATATATAAGTCTAACTATTAACATCTAAAGGGACAATCCAGATTTCTTTAAGACACTGAAGCTAAAAGCTTACTGAAGCTAAGCAAAAAAAAAAAAAAAAAAAGAACATAAAAAGAAATGAGAGGAATGCTTAATTTATTACCTCAGTGTCTAATGATAGAAATAAAATTGAGGAAGTCTTTATTTATAGTTGAATTTCACATACATTAGTAATTCATATAATTTTTATTGAATGGCTAAGATTACACTTATCTACAAATATCTAGAATTAAAAAAAAATTTAAACTTTAACTTTAAAGTCCTAATTAAGCTAGAGTAATTGTATTTGACTAAGTCTCCAAGGTTGGCAAAAGATTTTTTCTCAAAAAAGAAAAAAAGAAAGAGAGAGGATAGGAAAAGAAGAGGACCGATGACAAAGACAAGTCAATGCTACCCAACTTTCTCTTCCCATTTCCCTCACTTCTAATTAATTAATTATATTTTTCATTACCTGTTAATTAAGATAGAGTAATTGTATTTAACTAGGTTCCCAAGCTTCTAACCAGTCTCACCAGCTGGAGGTAAACCGATGGCTGATTTCTTTTACCTTCTTTCTCTTCCTTTTCTTTTTACTTTTTTTTATTTAATTTTTATTTAAAAAATTATTAATGCAACATTAACTTTAACATCACGTGACTTATTATTAGTCAATCAAGTCACGTATGCATTTTTGTAATAATTATAAAGTAATATTATTAACGGAATACAAATTCAATGCTTGTGAATTTTTTTTTAAGATACCAAAAATTTTGAAGAAAAAAAATACTTACAAATTACCTCTTTAATCAATAACTATGAGTTATAAACCCAATACTACAGATTATAACGCCAAGAATCAAAGTCCATTTAAATTTCTCGGAATAATGTCAGTTGAAATTCTGAAATTTGCTACCATTCAATTAACATTTCTCTACTCTATTTTATCTGCCAAGCCAAAATATCATCTTCTTAAAATGAATATCCACCAAATTGTAACTAATTTGTTAACCATAACAACTGCTATGTGAACCCAAAAAAACCAAAAAAAAAAAGACTGCTATGTTAATTTTGCATTCACAATTTTTCGCATTCATTTTTCTACATTTTCTTTTTCATTGCTTCCTATTTTTATAATTACCAAATTTACAAACCTATAATAATAAAAAATAAATAAATAAAAACCCTATAGTATATGTCCATGTCTAAGATACGGAACGGCACAGAGACGTTTCCATTCTCTCCTTTTAATTTCTTTTTCTACAATGCGGAAAGGGATTCAGGCAGCCACGTCAGCTCGGAAATATCCACCGCCGGTTCGAACAACCCTTCTAACGCCACAACATCACCGCTATTAGTATGGTTGTTGTTGGCATCCAAGTCACCCTCTACTGCAAACTCCAATGATTCGTAACACGGAATCAGGAACTCATACCCTATCACTTCCCCAAGGCCGGAGGCTGCTGATCCTCCCCCTTCATCCACATCGACGATATCAAATTTCTGCTCTTCCTCAACAAACGAAAAACTCGGCGGCAAACCCAATTCATCATCCGAAGCCTCTAAAAGAAACCCTAGCTCCGGCCGGAACTCGCTGGAATGCGATTTTATTACCGGTACTAGGATCTCTTCTTCGAAGCTTTTAATAACCAAGTCGAGTCCTTGAATCGCCTGGTCAGGTCCAATAACTGAGTCAGAATCATCGAGGATTTTCAGAAAATCCTCCTGGATATGCTTTGCCTCCGGCGACTGAACGTCCCCGTCACTGGGCTCGTATTCCACATGAGTAGCCTCGCTCGAATCAGAGACCGTATCGGCCATGTCAACTCGGGCGAGTTTTAAATTCGGGACGGCGTTAGCCTCTGCCTCAGAATCCTCGGTTTCTACCCGGGATCTCTTCTTGTTGCCATTTTTATCCCCCATTGCTACAGTTAGAGAGTGATTGGCTCGCCAGTAAAAAGAAAAAGAAAGAGGGAGAAAAAAATTAAAAGGGGAGGAGTGGGAATTTCTAGAAAGAGTATAAGTGTAGAGAGAGAGAACGCAGGCTGTGGGGTGAGTGGGAAAGGTACAATGAATTGGTGTTTGTGTGTATGTATATATATATATATATATATATATATATAGAGAGAGAGAGAGAGAGAGAGAGAGAGTAGTTGAAAACATGGGGCAAATTTTGATTTTACCGTTTTCAACACTTTTTTTAATAAAAAGAAAATTCAGATTCAATTAATAAATTATTTATTTAATTCAGATAAAGACAGGTGCTTGTTGCGCGGCGGCAGAGAAAAGGTTAGGTTCCTTTTGATGAGTCGTTCACGGGACTCACCGCCTTTTTCTATCATTATTATTTTCGTTTTTCTGTCTCTTTTTCTCGGTATTAATTTTCTTTATTATTTTATTTTTCATTTTGTTTACTTTTCTTTCAACTTATCTAAATTTAAATATAGGAGTTTGAAGTCCGTTGCCAAAATAAGAGCGGCAGCGCAATCCTGTGGTGGGCTTTTGCTTGTTTTGCAATCTAAAGCCTTTTATTTTTTCTTATTTCTCTTTTATTTTTTTAATTTGCTGGCCGGCCATTTTTAAACTTTGATTTTTGACATGTTGTTTCTTTTCTTTTTTAGGGATTTATTTTTTTCTTTGACTTTTTTGTGTCCAATCAAACCTAGAATGTTTCTATTTACCGGGTATTCAAAGGTTTTAATAATCGGCTGCCATTTTTGGGTCTACTTTACCAATTTTATTTTTTCCTTTGATTTTTATTGGGGTTAGAGAAAAAAATGGTTTGGCATTAGCATCTAATAATTCGTATATTTTTATTATTTATTTATTGATTTAATATATTATAATTATATTTAAAATATTTTATATTTTTATAAATTTTAATATATTAATAATTTATATTTTATAAATTTTAATATTTTTATATATTTAAATTAATTTTTATACTATATTATATTTTAATTATCTTTTATATATTATATAATTATATCATATTTAAAGCAAATATCGGAGTCCTATGTAGCTAAGGCAACTCTTAAATTTCTTTTCTAAAAGAAGGATTTGTTGAGTATTCACTTTTTTTTTGGGGGGGGGGGGGGGAATAAGTTGTCATTTTATTTATCCAAAGAAAGCAGTTGTGCTGCTACAACTGAATTACATCAAAAACTCAATTTGCAAACATGACTGTGTTCAAATCCCATGCATTACATAGTTCTTGGTTAACTGAGTCTGCTGCCACCTTCTTAAGCACACAAAGTTTCGCTGAAACTGCATGCTTCACGTACATCAATAGTTGATCCGGATCATCTTCTCGATGGTTAAAGAACATGTTGTTTCTTTCTTTCCAGACAACATAAATGAAAGCGTTCCAAGCCAACCTAAGAATGATTATGATCAATGCTTTCCCTTTTAAGTACCTGACAGCCCAGTGAATCTCTAGTCTAGTCTTTAGCCTTCCTTTTGATCTTGCATCTATCCGGAATCAGCTGCCATAAAGATCTTAAATAAGTGCATCCCAGAAAAATGTGATGCCTGGTTTCCTTCTCCTGATGCCAGAAGAGACAATGATCTTCCCCATAGACTCCCCAACGTGCAAGCCTTTCTCTAGTTGGGAGTCTGTCAATCATGGCCATCAAAGAAATAATTGCGTGTCTTGGAATAAAAAAATGGCTACCAAACCAGCTTATGCCAATCCACCTTATCCTTTTTCAGCCTTAGCTTTTACCAAACAGTTGCCACCACATATTTGTCCTCTTGAAAAGGCCGCTGTATGGTACCATGCACCTCCTTGATAACGTATTGCGCTTTCTGCCTCAGCTGTGGCAGCTTTCTCTAGTTCCAGCTGCTACTTTTTAAATAGGGATCTGCCATACATCCATACTCTTTAAGACATAAGCCTTACTGCATGCAATCCATAAGGATCCAGCTAATGTTAATAAAGTCCATAGGTTTCGAAGAATTGAAACAACATTCCAGGTCTGAATGTCTTTAAAGTCAAGGCCCTCCTCTGATTTCGGCAAACAAATTGTTTGCCAGCTCACTCTGGCTCCCTTTGCTGAGCCTTCCTTCCCTCTCCATAGGAAACTTGAAAAAAGCTTAGTAACCTTCCTGATAATGGCCTCGGGAAGAAGAAAATGTCTGCTCCAGTAGTTTTGGATGCTGAACGACACCGCTTGAATTACCTGAATCCTACCAGCGTAAGACAGGAGCTTCGCTAACAAGCAATTAATCCTTACTCTGATTTTCTCAATCTAAGGCTCGCAATCCTTCTCTGTGAGTTGTCTAGTCACCAAGGGAACACCTAAGTACCTAGCTTGAAACCTCTTAAGCTCTTCTTGGCAGATTCCTTTTGAGAAGAACTCACTCTTGGCATTATTAAGCGTAGACCAGAGTAGAACAACTTTAATCCTGAATGCCAAGTACTGAATCCAGACTCCCTTTAGCGAAGATCAAAAGATCATCAGCAAAACTCAGATGAGGAAAACTGAGTCTTTTGCATTTTGGATGGAATGCAAAGAATCCATACTTCGCAGCACAATCTAAAAGCTTTGACAGAACTTCCATGGCAAGAACAAAGAGATAAGGAGAAAGAGAGTCCTTTTGTCTTACACCCCTAGCTCCTTTAAAGTAGCCTTCCAATCCTCCATTCACTGAGACTGAAAAAAAGGAGTTGTAAGATAGCACTAGACCCAGGATCTGAACTCTTCTGATAGGTTGAGTATTCACTTTCATCATGTACACATTACACACATTCTTTCTTCTCAAATCTAATAGACATTCTTTCTCCGAGATTTGAACCTAAAAAGCTCCTTAATTAAAATTACTATTTTAGATAAATCTTGTTTAGCTATTTAAACAAGAGTACATATTGCTTTTGATTTCCTTTAAAAAATCTTTTTTAACTTTTCATTACTATTATTATTGTTTATCTAAACATATCGTAAAAATAGAATGCTATACTTTTAAATTTAATGATATCAATTTTTAATAGTTTAAATATAAAAAGAATATAAAAATTAAGGATAATAATCTCATAAATAGATGTTAGAATAAAAAAAAAATTCTATAAGGGAGATCAGTGAGATAATATATATCCCATAGAATATGTATAAAATAAATAAATAAATAAGTAAATAGGGCACATGTTATCTCACTAATTCCACTTGTAAAATTTTTTCATTCCACCATTGACGTGTGAGATAATTATACAAAAATTATTGTAATAAGATATCTCATACTTTAATTCTTTATCCATTTTATGATGCTAATTCTATATTCATTTTTATTATTAGAAATTGTGATATTTATTTTTTTGCATAAAAAAATGCAACTTGAATATAAGATCTCTTTCCAATTTCGCGGATGAATTAATTTCTTAAAAAATTTAAGAGAAATTGCAATCCAATGAAAGATATGTAGAAAATAAACAGACGAAATATATAAAGTTAATTATAAGTAAACAAACTAAAAGAGTAGGGAGCCTGTCCCAAGGTACATAAAGAAATAATATGTTTCAAATTTTTTTAGTTTTATGTTGTTAAATATGTATTACTGTAGAAAGAGAAAATTTTAGTCCAAATTTTTTTATCATATTTTCAACAGGAAATTTATGTGTACAATTACATTAATAAATTTACAATGATTCAATAACAATATAATACATTTAAAATAAATTTAAGATGTAATTCACATTAAAAAAATAAAATTCTTCATAAAATACATTAAAAGAGTATATAAATATAAATATAAATTTCGAGATAAGGTGAGATGTTCGTAGATTACATTTATGTTTTCATGTCAAAATCAAATATTAAAAAAAAATAATATGATATCAGATTAAATTTAATTCGAATTAAAAATATACAAAACCTGCCCGTCCTATCCATCATTTCGTCATCTTAATTGAATGCATGACTTAAAAATGCATAACAAAACTGTAAAAAAAATGCATAAGAAAATTTCGAATGGCATAATAAAAGAATAAATAATATCGACAAAAAGTTAAAAACAGATACTTGATCGTAGCACCAAAATGAGTATATGATTTTTAGGCAACAAAGAAAAAGAGACGTGCCAAAATGTTTTTCTTAAAAATGTACCGTATGGCTTGAGTGTTGTGATCTTCGTGTTGAATTTGCAAGTGGCAAGGGATGGGTATGCGTAACCATCCTGTCCTTTAAATCTATTAACTTTGAGATACGAAAATATTACATGACATAAATGCGATATAATAAAAATAAATAAAATTTAATAAAATTAAAAAATATAATATAAATATACGAACGTATAAAATATTATATAATAATATTTATATAAATATATAATACTTTAAATAAAATTATAATACATAAAAATATACGAATCTAATACTAATATAAAGACAGTCATATTTATCATAGCTTATATTAATGAAAACATAAATTGAAATTCAGGTGATCCACAAACATTTTGCTCTCAAAAAAAAAAAAATGAAAAAAGACAAAGGCAAATGGTATTTGAAATAATACATATCCTATATGATAAAATGTACTACACATTATTGAAGGATAACTAAATATCCCAAAGCATCCTAGAAAATAGATATCATACCCAAATAAAACAACCAAATATTCTAATTATCCACCATAAAAAAAAAAAAGCCGAAATATTCCAACCTATATATGCCCGAGCATTTTTTTGAAAATATTGTTATTCTAAGATATATAATCCATCAATTCATAGCAAACTATGTCATATATGGTAAGAATCATATATTCGAAGTAAATGCCCAGTAGGAATAATATAAAGTATACGAATTTCAAGGAACTTATTTTAAGATAAATAAACTCAATTTTTTTGGCCATAAAAAAATCAAAATTTTAATTAATCTAGAAAAATTCACCCATAAGTTTTTTAGATTTTACAAAAAAATAAAAATAAAATAATACATACCTTCTAAAATATACTAAAAATATAACTTTAAAATTACAAATGAATAATAATCTGATCATTGACTTAAATAGAATAATTAATTTAATTCTTAAGTACAATATTAAAATTGTACACAAATGATATTTATGTATACATAAATGTGAGCATTCAACTCAATATCTTTCAGATATTATATCATTTGAAAGAGTTATCTTGATTTGTTTTAAAATATATATATATATATATATATATGTTAAAACCTTCTATTTTTTGTTAAATTAAAAATTTTATTTACGACATAAAGATAATAAATTTTATACTGCTATATGTTAGTTTAAATCGTAAATTCAAATTTAATTTCACTAAATCTTTTTAATGTCAAACATGGAACTTATGATCATATTTTGCTTTTTCAAATTTATTTATTTTATTTTTTCTATAAATCATAATTTTGTATGATATATAAAATTAATATTATTATATTTTTAAATTAAATAAAAGAATTAAAAAATATTATACATTAATTTTTAGTGAATTATGCCCAAATAATCCATTCGAACTTTACCTAAAAATGAAAATAAATTCTCCATCATTTATTGCATGGAATTAAGGCTATAAATTTTTATTTTATTATAACCTATGAAATATTTCATATTTTGCTAATCTTTTTTGTTGGATGATATAAATTATAAAAAAAAAAATGCTTACTTCAATTTATTTGGATGGGGTAGATGACAAATATTTGAGAAAACAAAATCTTAAAGATTTTGATTTTGCCAATTAAATTTTATTTATCCACTTTTATGATTTAATGGATATGATTATAAAGAAATAAAAGTTTATTCATACAATAAAAAATTGAAGATGCAGATAAGCATAAACCGAAGATAGCTTCTAGAAAGGGGGAAAAAAAAAAAAGTCGGTGGCATTGACAATCAATTCTAAAAGTATTATTCTCATTGGGTAAATTTCATTTATGCCCCCCCTGTAAAGTGTAACTTTCTCGCAAACACCGTTTATTTGTTCCTTTTCCTCCCTAACTTAGCACTCCGTGGCTAAACTTTGTTTCTTGATTCCCACTATGTGATTAATCTCCATTTTCTACAAAATGTTATACCATTATTTTCATCCAGTAAAATTATCAAATATCATATATTCGAAATTTATTTTATTCGTTAATATTTAAGAATATTTTATTAATTTTTTCGTGTAAAAATAAAATAACCCTTATTGAAAATTGAACTTAATCATAAGGTGCTAATTAAAAAAGAATTACAAGATGTTGTGTAGAAAAAGTTGATTTAAATGATTTTATTGGAGTTTAAACTCTAAATCTTATATGCATATAAAAAACTAGAGGTGATAAAATAAATTTGAATACAAAAATTCATCTGAAAAAATTTGAATCTAACTCAATTTGATCAAACAATCAATGGTCCGAACTCAAAAAGATCTGAACTCGAATGGCCCGAACCCGAAATAGTCGGAACCTGAAATAACCAGAACCTGAAAGAAATTGAACCCGAAATGATCCAAACCCAAAAAAACTCAAACCCGAGCTGAACCCGAACCCGAATTTAGTACTAAAAATATAATTAAATAATTTTTTATAAAAAAATTTAATAATAAATTTTATTTTAATAATCTTTTAATAATTTAATTAAATATTAAAAACATAATTTATAGTTTAAATATGATTAAACTTGCTCTTGAGTTGGGCTGGGCTGCGGTTCAAATTTTTTTAAAATTCCAATATCAGGCCTTTATTTAACGTGCCCAGACATGTCTATTTAAGCTAGAATTACTGTTTATCACATTAAAGAATAGTTCTTATAAATATTATATATATTATAATTAAATTTAAATAAAATATCAAGCTAGTCTAATATAAAAATATGAGAAGCTGGGCCAGATCCAATCGGACTGAGTGGGTAGTCCGACCCTTGAATAGGTCTGTATATTATAAAATATTAATTTTTCAAAAAATAAATCATATCATGAGCTTTGAAAAATATTGTCAATAAAATATATCTTCTATTTATCATATTTTTTTTAATTTTATTAGTTAAACTCATTAAATATTGAGAGTTTATGTATGTTAGTAGTAAAATTTTAAATTTTTCTTTGAATATTATTATTAATAATATTATTATTATTATTATTATTATTATTTTAAGTAACAGTAATTAGAATTTTATAATAATATAACAAAGTAATAAGATAAATTAAAAATATGAAAGTCATAATAGATAATACTATATAAAAATGAATTAAATATTAAATATTAAATATTAAATATTATACCACATATAACTTAATTAAACATTAAAATTTTAATATATTTTATATATGATTAAACCTGCTCATGGGCGGGCCGAGCTGTGGCCTAAATTTTTTTAAAATCGTAAGCCTAGGCTCTTATTTAACGCGTCCAAATCTGCCTATTTAAGCCAGAATTACTGTTTATCATATTAAAGATATATATTTTTATTAATTTTTATATATTTAATAATTAAATTTAAAGGAAATATATATTATTTTTAATTTAAAATCACTGTTTCAACTAGGCCGAGCTAGTCTAAAATAAAAAAATGATAACCAAAGCCCAGACCCAATTAGGTCAAGTGGGTAGCCCGACACTTGAGCAGGTCTGTATATGATAAAATAATAATTTATCAAAAAGTACATCATATTATGAGCTTTG
>JBBYHM010073627.1:0-12164 GCA_038381775.1 Adansonia rubrostipa
ATTTTATTATATTTTAATGAATTACACCTATAACAGTTGAATTTGGATTAAAAATCGGATTGGACCAATCTCAATCTATATGGAGCTAAGTCTAGTTCTGCCCTTTTTACCACGAAAACCCCGTCAGGTGAAAGCCGTTTTTGATTTGCTTTCTCTACGCTCAAGGCTCCAAGCCTGCCCTCCGACGGTTTCCGCTATTAAAGAACTTCAACCTTTTTCAATTCAAATTGCGAAAACGAAAGGGTTTTCTTTGTGGGAAAGATTTTTTTTTTTTTAATCTTAATTTGAGTTAAAGAAAGATGGGGAAGAATGAGAAGACAGGGTTAGGTAGAGCCCTGGTGAAGCATCATAATTCAATGGTACAGCAATCCAAAGAGAAAGGGAGGTTTTATAAGAACCAGCATAAGAGGGTTTTGGAATCTGTAACCGAAGTTAGTGACGTCGACGCCGTCATCCAGCAGGCCGAGGAGGCTGACCAGCTCTTCTCTATTCAGCACTCCACCCCTAACCTCCTCATCAATTCGTAAGCTTTACCTAATTCCTTTTATTGTTTTTATTATTATTTGATTTAATCGGTAGTCCTAAAAAAATTGGCCCTGTTTTGTTAGGTTAGTAAAGTTTCGATTTTTTATCTAAATTTTTTATCTTTCGAATAATTGATTAGTTGTGTTTAGTTATTTTTTCAGGTTCTCATTATTTGACCCTTTTTCTCATTTCAGTGCAATTCTTTTTTTTTTTGTTTTTTTGTCTGACTGATTGGGTTTCTAATTATAATAACATTTTGAGTGAGATTCATGGCTAATAGTATATCTGTTTTAAGGATTCTCATATTGGACTTAAATTGTTGTCCAACGGACTATGGTTTTGTAGGCTAGTTTAATTTTTGTGCTAAGATTATTGAACGATTTGCTTTTCGAATTAGAACTTATGTTACTTTCTCTTGTGAGGGTTTTACATTGTTCCATTATCTTCCCCACCGTTACCTTCCTTTGTAATGAAAGTGTTAAACTTAATGCACGGCATAATGAGATGGTTGTGGATAAGTATCGAAATCGTTTTTTAAGTTGAATGTGTTCATCTTAGATTTCGCTCATATTTTTAGTTTCACTACTGCTTTTCTTTTTAGCTCATTTTGTTTATGGTGAGTGATTCTTGATCCTTTTTTCTTTGAGCTTTAATTACGTTCAAGCCTATACTTTTGATTTCAGTAGTTTATCTAATGCCTGTTGTTTGTGACTAGGGACATGAGCTCAAGCATGAGTGATATGATGCCTAAAGAAAGGAGAGAGCAACAGAAGAAAGAAGAGGCATTGCATGCTAGTAGGCTTCGAGTTCCACGCAGGCATGTTTTACTGTTTTACCAAATCTTAAACCAGGTTTCATATTTATGATTAAAATCTGAAGATTTTTCTTTTCATATAGGCCACCATGGAATGCTGCAATGTCTGTTGAAGAGCTAGATGCCAATGAGAAACAAGCTTTCTTAGCATGGCGCCGGAGCTTAGCAAGGTTAGGCTATTATGATTAATATGAACATTATCTTCCATTCTTCCTTTGAATCACTTTAAAGAGGTCAATGAGAAGCAAGCTTTCTTAATTTGGTGCTGGAACCTAGCAAAGTTATGCAATGATTAATATGAACATTATCTTTGTTTGCATCACTTTAAAGAGGTAAATGACAACTTATGTTATCAAGACTGTCACATATAAATATTATAGCACCAGAATGGGTTGATCAATATCGTCAAGGATATGTCCTGCGATGTCTAAATTCAGCCTTCAACCAGGTCAGACACTGTAGTAACTCTGCCTGTTATAATAAACCTAGAAGCAAATTGAAACCAATTTTTCATCTTCTCTAAATGATTTGATGTTGTATATGGGAAGCTAGTTGTCCGGTTTTGAGTCTTTTTGAGCACTGGCTTAATGGTCCTCCGTTGATGATAGTGTTCGAGTCATGTCTGAAGAGAAGTATAATTTGAATAAGCGTGTTCACATGTATGAAAATTTTATTGTAGGATTGGCTCATCATGCTTTATAATTTTTGAGCACTCGGATTAATTGTGTTTTCATGCCTTGTATTTCTTGCAGGCTTGAGGAGAATGAGAACCTTGTTCTCACTCCATTTGAGAAGAACTTGGATATCTGGAGGCAGCTTTGGCGGGTTCTTGAACGCAGTGATTTGGTAAAATCTTTTTCTATTGTAATGTAGAAATTTCTTGTCTTTGAAGATGGAAAGTAAATAACTTTCTACATTATACTTTTGGTTACATGTACGATGAAGTTGTATGAGATTGATTTTCTCAAGCAGTGTTCTCTTGGGAGGGGGGGGGGATGCGACGGAGCGAATGGAGGGAAAGAAGGAGGTGGCCGGGATGCCTGTCTGGACTGACTACTTTATATTAGATTTATTTATTGAATGAGGTTTATGCTTGTTTGGAGCTAAGATATGAATTAAAAGCATTTGATTCTGAGGGTTTTTTCTCCATTCATTTTTCATTATTCGGTCATGGCCTCTCTTTCTTATATTTTTCCTAGTATTTTTTCACGCTTCAAAATCCACCTTACTGATATTCTGATCACATTATATTTCTTTCAGCTTGTGATGGTTGTTGATGCAAGGGACCCTCTGTTTTACCGCTGTCCTGATCTCGAGGTAATATAGTATTTCTCTTGTCCAGACTCCAGAACATGTTGCTCTTTAGATAGTGCTAAATTAGCTTGGGGTAGGTGGAGCTTCCACAAATTTGATGTCTTGCGATAAATTAATGAACATTCCGAGACCAATGTAATTATTTGTTAGAACGAGTTGAGGGAGGGAATTTATTAATAGGATGTGGGTTGCTGCTTCTTGATGCTAGAATGATGATAACTCTTTTCAATTTTTGAATGATAAAAGTATAAGGTCTGATTAACACGAAGACTATTTTTTATCTTCATGTCTTCATGTGCAATAGGTTTCCGGTATTGGAGTGCATCTTGCATTATTTCCCTTGTATATTATAAAGTGAATTCTAGAAGGACCATTTAAAGTTTTGCATCTCTCAATGTCAAATAAATTGAATCAATCGAAATGATAGCCACTATAATTCTGCGTGAAAAATGAATGTAGAATGGTTTTCATAAAAAAAAAAATTTAAAAAAAATTGCAGAAATTGGTGATCATATTGTTTATTGTTCTATACTCGTACTTTTCCTTTTTTTTATTTATTCATGTATTTTTGTCCTACTTAAGTAGATGGTTTTTAAGTGGGTTGCTGACAAATTTGTTTCAAATCATTTTTTTAAACGTAGGCATATGCTAGAGAGATTGATGAACATAAGAGAACATTGCTTCTTGTAAACAAGGCAGATCTTTTGCCGGTTTCTATCAGGTTAGTTTCAATTCTATATGTCTGCCCTGACGTGGATTCATTCCTTCTCTTTTCGGCCTCTTACAGTGTTTAATGCTTCTGTTCTATTAGGGAAAAATGGGCAAAATTTTTTCGTGATCATAAGATTCTCTTTGTGTTCTGGTCTGCTAAAGCTGCTTATGCTGCATTAGAAGGAAAAATGCTCTCTGGCCCATGGAAGACACAAAATAGCATGCAAAAGAGTAATGATCCTGACACGAAAGTATATGGGAGGGATGAGCTCTTGGCCCGTTTACGGTACGAGGCAGAAGAAATAGTCAAAATGGGGAAATCTGGCTCCGGAGCCTCCAGGCCATTCGATATTCAATCTCCAACTGGCAATGCTGATGGGACTTCAGCACAAAAGAATGTAGTGGTTGGATTTGTGGGGTATCCTAATGTTGGGAAAAGCTCAACTATAAATGCGCTGGTAGGCCAGAAACGTACGGGTGTCACCTCCACTCCAGGGAAGACAAAGCATTTCCAGACATTAATAATTTCCAATGAGCTCACTCTATGTGATTGTCCCGGATTGGTTTTCCCATCCTTCTCGAGCTCAAGATATGATATGATTGCTTCAGGGGTGTTGCCAATTGACCGCATGACCGAGCACAGGGAGGCTGTGCAAGTTGTTGCTAACAGAGTCCAAAGGCACGTTATCGAGGATGTATACAAAATTAATTTGCCAACACCGAAGCCATATGAATCACAGTCTCGGCCTCCTCAGGCCTCAGAACTTTTGAGAGCTTATTGTGCTTCACGTGGATATGTTGCCTCTAGTGGACTACCGGATGAAACTAGAGCAGCCCGCCAAATTTTGAAGGATTACATTGATGGAAAGCTGCCTCACTATGAAATGCCACCTGGCATGTCAGATGACGGTGTGGAAGATGATGGGAAACCAAGCTTGTCTGAAGCTCACAATTCAGATTCATCTGATGTTGAGGATTCTTTGGAAAATGTAAGTGACACTATACCTGTGTTAGAGCATGTGCTGGATGATCTCAGCTCCTTTGACCTGGCCAATGGACTTGCTTCCAAGAAGGCGATGGTTAAGAAGTCAAATGCATCCCATAAACACCACAAGAAGCCCCAGAGGAAGAAGGACCGGTCATGGAGATTCGGGAATAACGACGATGATGGAATGCCTGTAGTCCGAGTCTTCCAGAAGCTGGTGAATTCAGGTCCTCTTAAGGGTTAGTGAAAGCATCGACCGAACAAGTACTACAATAAAGCCGGTACCGTTTCCTGATTCCTTGTATACTTATCCAATGGATACTCCATGGAAGGCAATTTACTGCAAAGATGACGAAAGGGAAGAGAGATTAATATATACATATAGCTTAAGCATGCGTATGGTTAAAAATGCAGTTTTGTTGCTTTACGAAATAGACATCAAATTATTTAATTTGAGCTTTATCTTTCAAACTCCTCGATCCTATTAGAACCACTGATCAAATGCTTTAATTCTTACTTAATCAAACTTGATTCATTAATTAAACAATTCTAAATGCAAACATCTTTAATGTTTTAGGTGCTTTGGCCTAAGAAGGCTATTCTCAAAATTTTTAGGCAAAAAAATACTTAGTAGTGCTAATTTAAGTTAATACCTAGTCATTATTTAAGAAATACATACATCGTTATACTCAATCGTCTTCAAATCACATAATATTATTATTTATTAAAATGTAAAGTTAGTTATATTTAATTTTAAATTTTTTATGACGGTATTATATTATTTATGAATAGTATATAAATTTATGCATTAATATTATGTCATATGGAAAATTATATATGTATATGTAAGGAGATATTTACTTATATTATTGTAAAATTATAGTAGTTTTATACAATATCATAACTTTTCATATTATTAATATTTTAATAAAATGGCCATTAGATTTAATAATATAATTGTACTTTTTATGCATGTAAAATTTTGAATTAATTTGACATTTTAATCGTATCAATTGAGAATATTAGTTTTTTTAATATATATTTTATAGTTAAAAAATTTTTAAATCGAGTAAATAGTTAGAAATATTTTTTAATTTATTCAAAATTTTACATGTATGAGTTACGTAAATAAAACATGAAATATAATGATTAAATTAAATAAATATAATCGTATAAAAATTATAAAATATATAATATTAATGTATTTTTTATACTAATATAGATGAGTCACTCCTCGTGTACCACTAGTCAAATGTTTAGGAAATATTGTTGTTTTTGTTTATTGTATATATAACTTAAAAATGTCAACAAATGTAAATTAAATGTAAATATCATCAAAATATTAACAGGCCAAAAAAGGCTTGAGACATAAAGTTTGACAAATTTAGTTCCAATCTTTAAGGTGACAATTTAAGTAGACTTATGTATGTGTTGGACTGCTTATTTGATTAGTGAATTTGATTTATTTCGTTTAAGATTTGGATATATCTTTTTATCAATTTAAACTAATTGAATTAAGTTTTAATTAAATTTAATAATTAAAAATTTTATTTAAATTTAATTATAAATATATATTAATAAAAATATTTTTATTTTTTATTCATTATAAATATTAAATATATATAATTTGAACAAACTAAATCCAATCAAATTTAAACTTAAATAACAAAATTTAAAATTTTTCGAATAGATTTTATAAATACTTTTAAATCAAAGTACATGTAATATTAAATAGTGTCAACATCTGAAGAAAGATGTATCTCCATGAGTTTCCTTTTCAAGAATTAATTGACTCTAAGTACACAAATTTCTTAACTTTTGCAAATTGATCCATTTATAGGAAAAATAACATGAATGGATAAATGCAAATAAAAATAACTTTGTTAAATCTCTCTTTTCTTACTCATATACATTGTATGAATTTGTATTTGCAAATTGAAAGATTAACTTCTTCAAATTTCCTGAACTGTACTTATCCATTTTTTTCTTTTGGAATTTTCAACCAAACAAGAAAATGGTACTTTCTAGGTTTAAAAAAATTAATAGATTTTTTTTCATATTTTGTTACTTCTCATATCAAATTTGCCTAACTTTTTCACTTTTATTGAAATTTTTTATTTTTAAAAATGAAAAAAAAAAATCGATTAAAAATTTTATTTTAATATTTATTATATTATTAAATTATTAATTTTATATTAATATTTATATGTTACGTGAAAATTTGATGCACAGTTGTTTTATCATTGTTAGGAAAATATAGTAATATAATAATATCTACTCTCTACGACGGCGCCCAATCCTCCCTCCGTACATCCCCTGACCGGTTGTCCGGTCAAAAATAAAAAGCAATAAAATAAAAATAAATTTTCATTTTTACGAGAGTAAAAAACTGAGAGAGAAAGGCTTGCATAATTTTTCTTTTCTTTATTATTATTATTATTATTATTATTATTTTTGTTCGTGGTAAAAGGCTGTGAGATTGTCCCCGTTCTGTTTTCGTTTCTAATTCTTCGACGGCTTCGAGGTTTATATAGAGAGATAAAGGGATTTTAATTCAATTGTTCACTCTTTTTTATGTAAAAATTTGTGCAATTTTGTTCCGAGTTGGTTAATTCACGATCTGAGCTAGGGTTTTCGAAAATGTTGATCGGAGATGCGAATTTGCTTTGATTTGGGCTGGCTGATCTTGATTTGCCCCCAATTAAGGATTTTTTTCTTTTTAATTTTGATTTTTGTTTCGGCTCTTCCTTCATCTTCACCTCCCAGTAATAATATATCCTTCTGGACATGAACCTTCATCTTACGACGGAGCCGGCAGTACTCTTACATGCGTGGTGACTTCTTTCGCGAGTGAAAGCCATTGGCATAGAAGTAGGGCTTCCTGTACTTCGACGTGCAATACTACAATTACATGTTTTTCGCATCCTACTTCATTAATATTCTTCATTTAAGGCTTAGTAAATAAGTAAGCAGTAAAATTCAAAGTTCAAGCTTATACAGGCAATGATGGAGCACCACCGTTAAAGGAAAGACAGGTTGCTTACTTTATTTGGGATTTATTGAACCTAGGGCTTAGTTTGGGAACTTTAAAGAAATGGATGCGGATTCGTCGATGGTGCCAGAGGCGGATCACGATCAGAATCACAGCGGAGCTTCGCAATCTCCAGCGCCCATGGAGAGGGACCAACAACAACAGCAACAAAACCTTAAACTGGAGAACCAGGCTTCGTCGCCTGGACCTGATGGAGAACCACCTCATCCGGCGCAACGACAGGCTTCATCAGCCGCACCTGCTGCTCAAGGACAGCCACAAACGCCGGTGGTGGGCCCAAGGTGTGCGCCCACTTATTCGGTGATGAATGCTATTATAGAGAAGAAAGACGACGGGCCAGGCCCTAGGTGTGGGCATACCCTAACGGCTGTTGCAGCTGTGGGGGAAGAAGGGACGCCTGGGTATATTGGGCCCAGGTTGATTCTCTTTGGTGGTGCCACGGCACTAGAGGGGAATTCTGCTGCCTCTGGGGCTCCATCGTCAGCTGGAAGTGCTGGCATCAGTAAGTTCTCTTTATTTCTTTTTATTTTGATTTGATGTTTATGAAATAAAACCTTTAAATCCATCGTGGTTCAAATGATTTAGGATGCAAATAAATTTGGCTATAGATGTCCATGTATGTATGTCCATGTATGTTTGAGAACCTTAGGGATTTAAGTTGCATCTTCTTTAAACCCGGCACTTGTAGCTTGGCAAATGGTTCATATCTGGGGACAAACCCTAGCTTAATGCAAACCAAACTAATTTCGTTGTTGCTGTTTGCATTAAGGTATATAACTGTAATCTTTTTTATTGGATTGGTGAAGAGACAACAACTATAAAGAGTAAAGGAGTTATTTATAAAAGGAAAAAAACTTTAGGGAGGTAAGGGGTGCCAAAGCAAGTAGAAGGCTGGGTTTTTACAGAACAAATGATGAAGTAATATTATTGCCTGTTAAGTTATTTTTTGGATACAAAGTTAAATGAATTTTATTTTGGTGTAGCTTGGAATTGTGGAGGTCGCATATGAATTTTACTTTTGCTGGTTTTCTGCATTTTAAAATGAATATTTGTCTTAGAAGACTAGAAGTGAAGTATGATCCCTTCTTGAGTCTTGTGTGAAATTGATGTTTCAGTTTTCATTATGGTGCTATTAATTCACTCTTGTATTATGGAGTTTTGAAACACTCTCTTCCCTCGCTTCCTTCCTCCTTAAATCTGTCTATCCCCAAGCAGGGACGGTTTGGAAATACCCTTAACATATATATATGTATTTATATATTAAAATTAAAATGCGCCCCCCCCCACCCAAAAAAAAAATTGAAACTCCCCTTAGTATATATTTATATGTATTTATATATTAAAATATTAAATTGGCCCCTCAAAAAATTTTAAAATTTTTTAATGCATTATACTTTACCTTTTAATGGCCCATCAAATAAATATACTATACAAGTATCTTTTACCTTTCTTTATCTTAATGCTTGGCCCCCCAAAAAACCTTGGCTAGCTCCACCCCTGCACCTATCTATTCTAGGGAAAAGGTTTGCCGTGGAGATGGAAGTGCACTAGTGCAGTTGATACAATAGCAAATATTCTCCTTCAAAGATGTTTTCTGGTGTTAATTTGGACTCTGGTATTTTCTATTTTTGAAAAAAGAAAACCCTACCTAGTGTCACTGCGAAGTTGAAGTAAAACCTGTTTATTTTTAAAAAGATATGCCTATGTTTTCCTATTGGTTATAATTCATGCTCCTATTTGTTCTTTTGAAATATTCAAAAATATATAATTATACTTGATTTAAGTCGGTAATTCGGGTTTTTTTTTGGTGATCTAATTTGGGTTATTTCGAGTTTGGGTAGTTTTCGATTCAGACAGTCTCTGGTTCGAACTGGGGGGGGGGGGGGGTTCAGGTTGCTGACTTTTATGGCCAAATCAAGTTGAAATGGATCGGATTTGGGTTCTAACAGGTTGGGCGAGATTTTTGAGTATGGGTCAAATTTGACAGGTTTAGTGTAAAACTTAATGATGTTTGATTGGTTTCCACTCACAATGCATAACTAGGATCTTGTTTGGCTTGATATTAATTCAGAGCCCTCTAAAAATCTGTTTCTTACATATAAAGACTGGTTGTTTTTGCCCCCTTTCCTCCTTTTAACAATCTTATTCTTAAGAAATTTTCTCTTTGTTGTTGGATGATGTTCAGCTTCTAAACTTATTTTTTGTTTCAATTAAACTGCAGGACTAGCAGGTGCCACTGCTGATGTGCACTGTTATGATGTGTTAACTAATAAATGGTCTAGGTAAGGCTAGGACCAAGGGTTCCTTACTGCTGTTTACCTCCCTAAATTCTTCTTGGTTTATCATGTAACTTATTTTTTAGGATCACACCCTTTGGTGAGCCACCTACTCCAAGGGCAGCGCATGTGGCAACTGCTGTGGGAACTATGGTTGTTATTCAGGTTAGAATACGCTGCAATCTTTTGTAGTATAGCTTTTTTCTGTTTGCCCTGTTATTATTTAGTTGAACTTCTTCCCTCTGCAATAAGTAATTCGTCATTGGAAGCTTTTATTTTTACTCAGGGTGGAATCGGTCCAGCTGGTTTGTCTGCTGAGGATCTGCATGTTCTGGACCTCACAGAGCAACGACCACGGTGGCATAGGTACAGCCTTGAAGGATGGATGTGCTAGCACTTTATTTAATGTTATTATTGGTTTAGTGATATGACTTTTAATTGTATTTCAGGGTTGTTGTTCAAGGACCTGGGCCAGGGCCACGCTATGGACATGTGATGGCTTTGGTGGGGCAGAGATATCTCATGGCGATTGGTGGAAATGATGGTAAATAATCTGTTTATTTTGTTTTTGTTTTGTTTTTTGTTTTGTTTTGTTTTTTTTTGTATGCACTTTTGTAAGAATATCCTGCTCTTTTTTTTTTGAATTTACATGTATGTTGAGATTTTCTGATGAATGCTTTGTTTGAAAATTTTTGGTACATCATTTCCAGGAAAACGACCGTTGGCTGATGTATGGGCCCTGGACATTGCTGCCAAGCCTTATAAATGGCGTAAATTGGAACCTGATGGGGAAGGTCCACCTCCATGCATGTAATCTCTCTCGTGAATACACAACTTGTGTCTGTGTGCTAACACCAATCTTAGATTATATGGTCTGTTCTATTTTTATAGTTTTGGGTTTCTTAGAAGGAGCAATATGCAAGATATGAACCAAAATATGTGTCACTACTATCATATCATATTTATTACAATGCCTGGCCTGTCTTTCACCATGAATGGGTGTATATATATATATATATATTTCCTTCATAGCATTTTGGTATTTTTATATTTCTTTCTTAGCGTTTTATGTTAAAGCTCATAGACTTGCTTGTGCTCTCAGAAATGACGATGTCAAGCTTGTGTCCTATATGATTATTGTTGTTTATTTTTATTTATTTGATGATTTATCTCCAGGTGCTTGTTGGCTAATTCCTTGTCGGCCATTTCTGTTTAACTAGGTATGCTACTGCAAGTGCACGCTCTGATGGTCTTCTTCTGCTCTGTGGAGGGAGGGATGCATACAGTGTGGTGAGTTGAGAAGTCCGCTTGCTGTGGTGTCTAGATTAAGAACCTTATGGCATAGTGTTTTTTTTTGTCATTTATGCTTTAGGGCAGTTTTTCGCTGTTCAGTTGAGGTAAAGTTTAAATAAATCTAAATGAATGTTTGCATTTATTTGAATTTACATTTTATATGTATAGATAGGAAAGAGAGGCATTCTGATGAATTCTGAAGAATGTGAAAATAATTGCAATGAAGATATTTTAAGAGATTGAGCTGAGCTGCATGTAAATGGTGTCATAGTATTGTCCTTTTTGTTCTTTTCAAATGTTTACATCCCCTTGCACCATTAGACTTGCTCTTCTCTCTTCATGGTTTCTTCTCTTTGTGATTCTTTTGTCAGCCATTGGCAAGTGCATATGGACTTGCAAAACACAGGGATGGCCGTTGGGAATGGGCAATTGCTCCAGGTGTCTCACCATCTCCAAGATATCAACATGCAGCAGTGAGTTTCTCTTTTCTACTCCCACTTCATTTTCCCATGATTTAGTTCAATCTATGACTTATTTTAGTTAGATGAAATCGCATGTACATGATCTGTTTCTAGGTCTTTGTCAATGCAAGGCTTCATGTCTCTGGTGGGGCACTTGGCGGTGGACGCATGGTTGAAGACTCGTCAAGTGTTGCAGGTACTTGATCTTGGTTTTTCAGTGTCTTGACTTCTTTATTATGTGATGTGCTGTGCTGGTGGTTTTGTAGACATCAAATATTGGTTTGTAAAATCTTTAAGGTTCAAAAGTAGTTTTTTCAGGTTGAATCTGTTATGAATTTCCCCAAATGTAGGTTGCTCCTGCCAGAAAAAGGATTTAATGTTGTGTAGGAAGTATGTAACAACCTTTTTTAGCTCTTTAAAGTCCAGCCTTTCTCAAATCTCAGTATCCATCAATCATGTAACTTGGAGTTTTGCTTCTGTTTCCTTTTGTTTTTCCTCTCTCTTCCACATTATATGAGAAATTCTGTCTGAGTTCATTAACATCTTCAATCTTGTAACTAGCAAACCAAAATTATCAGTTTTTGTTTTATATTATCTCCACTAAAGACTAAATTTCTGGATTTGCTAAATATATGTTACTAAGCTGGAATGTTTCAATGTCTTAATTTATTGTTAAAATAGGAATGCATTAACAGATATTATTATTATTATTATTATTATTATTATTATTATT
>JBBYHM010073627.1:12264-28942 GCA_038381775.1 Adansonia rubrostipa
TATTATTATTATTATTATTATTATTATTATTATTATTTCAAGCATTCAGCCATTTCTTGTCAAAGGAAACACCATTTCTAGATATCTATAAGTTCCTAACGTATTCCCTTGCTGATAGTGTTGGATACTGCTGCGGGAGTTTGGTGTGATACAAAATCTGTTGTTACTAGTCCAAGGACAGGCAGATACAGTGCTGATGCTCCTGGTGGGGATGCTTCAGTTGAGTTGACGAGGCGTTGCAGACATGCAGCTGCAGCTGTTGGTGACTTAATATTTACTTATGGTGGTTTACGTGGTGGTAAGTGGGCCTTTTGTTCTACAATATCTGTACCTCATTTTTTTTTTCCTAGCCCTAGCATCGAGTTATCAGTTATGAATTAGATGCATATGCCTTCACAAATTGTAATATAGCCACAGGTTAACTTTAAAACTGTATTATATGAACAATCTAGCATGACTGGTTACCCAAAGGCTTTTTAATATTTTTATTTGGAGGAATAAAGATGTTTTTTGCCATAATAATATTTAATTTTTGATTTCGTTGACTACTACTTTTTGGTCTGATACATGATGCATTATGGGATTCAAATCTCATTCATTAGGATGGCTCACTTTATTGGTCTTATCCAATGATGTTCCTAGTTCTTGTCTTATGAGTTTTTTGAGTTAGTGAAATCTTTCTGGCTGATGACTTAAACTTTAAGATTGTTAAGGCAGAGCAACAAGCTCTTGTTATGGAAGCCTAATGATAAGGCACTGCAGTTCCAGCTTAAATATCTTTCTTGTTTGTGCAATGATTCATGATAGCATGTGGGAGAGAAAAGGCATTGACTGGTAAGAGGAAGGTTGATTGTGATACTTCCAGATTGGTGGGATGGTTTGAGGAAACCATCTAATGATAAAACTATGGTCTTAAATAGGCTACTGTGAAATGCCAACGTTTAAACTTTTGCCTCATTATTGAACATTTAAATAGGGCATTGTGACATTGGTGAATTTGTATAAAGTTGGAAGCTGGTGGTAAGGACCAAAGATTGATCCAGGGATAATTCTGGAGGCTTCTTCCCCACTTCATAAGTCCAAAAATTTGGACGTTTAAAATTTGTGAAAATTTAATTTTATCTTTGTTCTTTGTACATTATCCTAACTGAAAATGTACCTCCTCCTTTCTCTATTCAACTTTTAGCGGCTAGAGAGGCTACGAAAGTTTTATTTCATCCTGTGGGTTGGGAACTGCAGAAGTTTTCTGCTTTAAGATTTCCGTTTTCATGTATCATGGAGTTCAAACTGCAGCTAATCTTTGGTGCTAAGTGCTATCCTTATGAGAATTGACGTTTGATAATTTTAGTAGAGTAATATGTTGATTTATGCTGTAGGGGTGTTGCTTGATGACCTACTTGTTGCTGAAGACATGGCTGCCATTGAGACAACAACAGCAGCTTCACATGCTGCAGCTGCCGCTGCTTCTAATGTACATGCAGGGCTGTTACCTGGAAGGTATGGATTTGTTGATGATAGAACAAGTCAAACAATGCCTGAAGCAGTTCCTGACGGAGCAGTTGTGATGGGAAATCCAGTTGCTCCCCCTGTAAACGGGGATATGTACACTGATATAAGCTCTGAGAATGCCATGCTTCAAGGATCCCAGTAAGCTACCACTATTTCTTTTGGTGTTATATGGCTATTGAATGTTTAGCTTCCTCAATTAATTCAAGGAGCTGCTAAAATTTGGTTTATCTTGCAGGAGAATGAGCAAAGGTGTTGAGTATTTGGTTGAAGCAGCAGCTGCTGAAGCCAAGGCTATTAGTGCCACACTGGCTGCTGCCAAGGCACGACAAGTTAATGGAGAAGTTGAACTTCCCGATAGGGATCGTGGGGCAGAGGCTACACCTAGTGGAAAAGAGATGTCTACTTTGATTAAGATGCCTGATTCTGCTGGGTCAAATAGTGTGGCTTCAGCTGGAGTTCGGCTTCACCATAGAGCTGTAAGCATCAGAGAATTTTATCTGCACGATACTAGTCTAAATTCAATATTGGCATTGTTTGTTACCTATGACTTTCTGCCTAATGTTTCCTTTATGCCTGCAGGTTGTTGTAGCTGCCGAGACCGGTGGAGCTTTAGGTGGAATGGTCAGACAGCTTTCCATTGACCAATTTGAAAATGAAGGCAGGCGGGTTAGCTATGGGACTGCAGAGAGTGCAACTGCAGCAAGGAAACTATTAGATAGGCAAATGTCAATCAATAGTGTCCCAAAAAAGGTACCAATAGCCTTATTTTTTTGCATTATAGTGCAGCCTCTGTGTGTTTTGGCTTAATTGGTGAATGTGTCTCCTGGTGAAAAAGAGTTGAATAGTAAAAGTAGGAACTGCATGGCTGATGCTTGATGCCCTAAGCCCTGAATACTGGCACTTGAGAAAGGTTACTTTGGAGTGAGAGACTGTTATATAGCATTTATCATTATTGCTGTTTAATAATGTAGTTCTAATAATTCTTGTCGGTGAACCTCAGATTTCTTTTGAGTTGGTCACTTTGATATCGGTGAACATTATAGCTGATAGAAGTTTCTCTTAAGAATTTGATTAGTCTTGCAATGGTTCTTTTGCTTTATATTTCAAAATACTTTCTTCTAGAATTTCGAGAAGATTCATTTTGTTCTTTTTTTCTTTTGCGCAAGAAAAGATTCATTTTTTAAATAATAATGGAGTGCCTAAATGTCACTTTCCCAGGTCATTGCTCATCTTTTGAAGCCTCGTGGTTGGAAACCTCCAGTTCACCGACAGTTTTTCTTAGATTGCAATGAAATAGCAGATCTTTGTGAAAGTGCTGAACGAATTTTTGCAGTTGAACCAACTGTTTTGCAGCTGAAGGCTCCTATTAAGATTTTTGGTGATCTACATGGACAATTTGGTGATCTTATGCGCCTTTTTGATGAATATGGTGCACCTTCAACGGCCGGGGACATAGCGTAAGTGTTCGGGTCACAAAATCTTCTTTCTGAAAGGCTTTTTGCTGGCAATTTGTCAACACGGCTAAGGTTTTCAACTACATTTTAAATGTCTTCTAAATTCTGTTGTCTTCTCGCATGTAATCTGGATGTGCCGTTTGCATCTCATCAAGTTTAATCTGGACGTTTTATTTACTTGATACTGATTTTGTATAAATTACTATCAGATATATCGATTATCTCTTCTTAGGAGATTATGTGGACCGGGGTCAACACAGCTTGGAGACCATTATTCTTCTGCTTGCTTTGAAGGTAAATATAAAATCTTGGTGCTTCTACAATTTTCTCATGCTCACTTTTAGTTCCTATTTAAGTTGTGATGATTCAAGATTTCTTATACTTCTGTTAACATTGTAGGTTGAGCATCCCAATAATGTACATTTAATTCGGGGGAATCATGAGGCTGCGGATATCAATGCACTTTTTGGATTCCGGATTGAGTGTATTGAGCGCATGGTATTGTATCTTACGTGTTAGAAAAATGTTTGTGCATGCTTTTTATAACGTTCTAGTCACAAATCTGATGGCTTGTGTAACAGGGTGAGAGAGATGGAATATGGGCATGGCATCGCATAAACCGGTTGTTCAATTGGCTTCCTCTGGCAGCTCTAATTGAAAAGAAGATCATTTGTATGCATGGTGGCATTGGTCGGTCAATAAATCATGTGGAACAAATTGAGAATCTACAACGTCCAGTAACAATGGAAGCAGGCTCGATCGTTCTTATGGATTTATTATGGTCAGATCATGTTACTTTTTTATTTAGGACATGAAATATAGTATGCTTTGCTTTAATTTGCCACTTACATCTTACTGTATTTTTCTACTCTAGGTCTGATCCTACAGAAAATGATAGTGTGGAAGGGTTGCGACCAAATGCTAGAGGTCCAGGGTTGGTCACTTTTGGGGTGAGTGTGCTACTTTAAAACTTGTTAACTGCAACAATTAAAGTCTTTTATAGCTTCACGTTGTATTGATTTCAACCTTGAGGTAGTACTTCCATGGGTGATTTGCCCACAAATTATGGCTGGCTGGCTGATCGATCTCTTCATTCCACCCAAGAAACTGTTTCTCTTCTCTTCTCTCTCTCTCTCTCTCTCTCTCTCTCAGCTTTAGAGTGAATGATGCTCTCTGTAACATACACTTCAATGTTAAAAGTTTTTGACTTAAGATACTTGTTTAAACTGCTTTTGTTCCTTTTCCCTTTGCTTTGTGCAGGTCTATTTCTGGGTGTAACTTGTCTTTGTTGATTACTAGAATGCTGATTTTGCATGTTATGCTTATGTAAATGGAATTTTGTCTTGCAGCCTGATCGTGTTATGGAATTCTGCAACAACAATGATCTTCAGTTGATTGTTCGTGCTCATGAGTGTGTTATGGATGGCTTTGAGCGGTTTGCCCAGGGACATTTAATTACACTTTTCTCGGCCACCAATTATTGCGGTGTGTCCCTGATCCATGCTTCAATACGCATACCATCTGTCACGTCCATGGACAATTTAGCCGTTAAATTTTGTTTCATGCTTGTTTTCTTCAGGCACTGCTAATAATGCTGGTGCAATCTTAGTTTTGGGTAGAGATCTCGTTGTAGTTCCGAAACTCATTCATCCATTACCTCCAGCAATGTCATCACCAGAAGCATCACCGGAACGTCATATAGAAGATACATGGATGCAGGTGCTGCCTCTTTTTCTTTGTTAGCAGTAATTATACTTCTACAAGTACGACGTATATTGATTCTAATAATAATGTTAAATCTTCTACATTTTATGGGGTCAGGAGCTGAATGCAAACAGGCCTCCAACGCCTACTAGAGGCCGTCCACAAGTAGCAAATGATCGAGGCTCTCTCGCTTGGATATAATCGATCCTTCCAATTGTTTCTATATACTCATTAATCTGGCTCATGCTACCACCCTGGGATTCTGGTATTCTATATATAATAGCATGATGCCGTATACAGGCATGTCCAAACTGGTAAGCCATTAAAAAGTTTGAAGGCTTTACGGCTTTTTGGTTTTTTGCGGGTTTTAAGCAAACGGTAGGCCTTGAGATTATGAAAGAAACAAGTTGGGGGACCAGATTGCAGGCAGCACAGATTTGCTTTTCTTTTCGTCATGTGCTTAAAAATTGCAATTTGAACTCCCTCTGTAAATTGAGTCACAAGCAGCAGGTAGAAGACAATTTGGTGGTTTCTTCGAGAAGGGTTGGTAGTGTTTTGAGTATTTTTCACATTTAGTTTATATAATTTTTTAATTTCTCGTTTTAGGTCATTTTCATATATATATATATATATATATATTTTTTTTTTACCCCTTTGAGGTTCAATATATGTGATGATGAGAGATATACAGTCTTCAAAGAATCTTTGTGAAAAGTCCATTGTATTGTATCATAGAGGTGGTTTGTTGATTGGTTTTAATTCTCATTTCAGCTTTCTACAATGTAATGTTTGCGTGAAGAAGATAAAAAGAAACTGTTGCTCCAATATTTTTTGTATTAATTTATAAAGTTCTCATCATATAAATGTCTCCATTTTCATTTTGCTGCAATCAATAATCAGACTTTGAGGAAGATTTTGATGTTAAATTTTGCTTACTTCCTCTCATCACATGTGAGGCTGCCTGACTGCAAAATTAAGGCAAAGTTGTTGAGAGCATAACACTAATAACTGTCAGAACCATGGGTTTCTTTGGGGCACAAGTAAAATAGCTTTTAATCTGCGAAGTAATTTTCATTTTACAATAATAATAATAATACTTAATTATAAGCCTTTTCAGAGTTTAAGGGTTCGTACAAACATCAATTACTTCAGAGAGAGCCTCAGATTCTAAAGGACTTCATTCACCGTAGCAACAGCTGTTGAGGTGGCTGTCGAAACCCCCCACCGCCCACTCCACCACCACCACAACAATTAACCCCGCTTCACAGGCCTCTGAACGTACGATTTGTTTGGGTCCTCTGTCTTCAGTTTGGGAGGGCGAAGTTCTCCTTTCTTAGCCTGCAAACAAGCCCCATCAGTCTTTTAACACAAATCTCATTTGCTTTCATAGATAATGAATATATGACTTGTTCAATTGTTGCTCATCCAAAAACAAGGGAACTTGTAACTCACCTTTTTCCCAGACTTCATAAAATCCCTCCAACTTGAAACCTGCAATGAAAAAGGGAGAGATCAAGACACAGTCTAGATTTTGTACCAAAAAGAAAAAGTCTATAAAAATGGAACTATTCACTAATAAAATACTTAAAAAGGGGGAAGTTCAGAAGCAGCCATCCAGCTTGTCATCTGATTAACACTCGTAATAAGTGATTTCTATTTTCCACAATGAACAAGCCCGAAGGTTGAAAATTCATACTTGGCTTCTTAAACACTTCCTTGGTGACTTGGTTGATACTTGCAACCATACTTCTTAAGAGTACAACTAGATATCAGACATCAAGGCCTTCAAAGCTATTTACTATTTTTCCTACAGTACCCGTGACTGACACCTGTATTTGATGGATATCCAGACATAGATATTAGGGATATGACCCTCCAAGGACTGCAAATACATGGAAGAACTTAGAAATAATTGAATATACCCATATTAGACACATACCTATATCCGACACTCACACCCGAATCCAAGGAACATAGGCTATTCAATGATCCAAGAACTATGAACAGTAATTCTACCGAAGTACTTGTTAGAACTTCTTTAAAGCTGGAACGGAATAACAACTAAATGTCATAATTAGAAATAATTGAAGCACAACAGCAGATCAATTCTACTTTTCTTCTGTCCCCTCCTTTTTTGCTTGAGGATGAACTAATAAAATGTCAGCTAAGGAGGTCAATTAAAAAAAAAGAAAAAGGAGAAAACATACTCGCTGTTCCCTTGTTCCTTCCCACTGCTCCTCATGTTCGCGCTTCCTTTTCCACATCTCCTTTTGCTCTTCTTCATCCTTCTTCAGACGACCTTCCTCTTCAGATATCTGGATGACATAAAAGGGGCAATTAGATCATGATTGTCACAAGCCTTTAACAAGAACAGATAAGGAAAGCAAGGACATTGGCATAATCCAGCATACCCTCATTGCCATTTTTCTCCGCCGCCATTCCTGCTCTGTTAGTAATTCTCGAACCTTTAATTTCAATTCCTGCTGGAACGCCTCTGATTGTTCATATTCTTGCTCAGATTTTCCCTAGAAAGAAACAGATTAGCTTAGTCTATTGGCATAAAAATCTAGAGGAATTGGAATGGAAGAGGTCCGCAGTAAATATCCAAATTCCATAAAAAGGCAGCATCAGGCATAGAAAAGCCAAAAACAATCTTCCTCAGAGTCACTTATTTCTTTGTACATCAAAATCTTACCCAACAATATGAAAAGCTAAAAACTTCAATCACACCCAATTGATCAAATATGAAAAGCATGTAATAAAAATTAAGGAAATACCTCATCAACTAATGACTTTAACTTAGAAGCTGTGTCTTTCTTTAACTGCTTCTTCCTCTTTGCTCTAAGTTCTTCTGCACATTGCATCAGATGAAATCTGAGAACTTTTTTCAGTTATTGGAGCTTTTTAGTTAGGTTTTGCTTATTCATGTAACAGAGAAAAAAGAAAAGGGAAAAAGCTCATTCCAAAAGACCAAATGGAACAGATAAATGCCATGAGCCTATGATAGCATATTCCCAATGATAATCATTCTGATTTGTAAATTGATGAGTTGACTAGTTACTTATCGAACTAATGAATATAACATAAAAGAAAATTTTAACCAAAGAGAAGTGAAAACTAAATCTACTACTTTCAGTGCATGGCACTGACAATAAGATTCCAAAAAAATCTTCCTGATTTTGAATAAAGTTTCAAGTGAGAAGTAACAATGCTATGTGAATGGATAAGGGCTCCTCGAAAAGTCACTGAAATTGAAACACTACCTTTCGCAGCGGTAACTTGGCTAAGGATGTAATCCCTTTCTTGTTGATCAAGCAATTGTTGTTGGGCTTTTGCTAAGGCTGCTCACAAGCAAAAACTCAGTGTAGTTAAGACAACCTAATATACACATTCGCGATATTTCTAAAATAAAGATAAAAGCATCACAGAGAGTGATGAATACAAATGATCCTTAATATGTCTTCATTCACACAACAGATGAACAGAATATGAGGTATACAAGTATGTAGATGCAAGTCACAACATCCTGACATCTTATGCAAAATTAATGGCACAAAGGCATAGTAGATCTTGCTGCAACTCTCAATTTGTGATTCTCGGATTAGAGTAAAATCCAAGACGACATCATCTATTTAACTCTAGTGAGAGTATCCCTTGATTTATCTCTATTACATACTAACTTCTGGTGCTGTTAGAGCCAAAACAGTGTCAATTTTTAGCAAAGGAAAATTTTAAGGGGTCAACTTAAATGGAAATATGGGAGCATAATTCTGAATCTCCTTAATTCATTATCTGGCTTTATCTTGTTCTTCTTCATTTTTTTTGTTTTTTTTTTGGTTATTCAGCATCAACATATTGTAATTACCTTTCCTTTTGACCGGAATCATAGTGCTTTAAATTTCATCTCAAATTTCATATTGTTCGAACAAGCACATAATAACCAATACCTAGCTCAGGGATGCTAGACAATCACTCAGATTCAAAAATTATCAGGATTGACTTCCTCCATGCCTCTTCTCCTAAGAGGTTCTTATGGTCTTCAAGGAGGGAGCAAAATTTAAAAAAGGAGATAAAGACAGAAAACAGTGGATATGTAATCAGCAAAAGCCCTTAATGTTGGAATAAAAATCTCCATCAATTATCTGCAATGCTGAATATCAGGGCATTAAATTTTATTTTATGCATGTGGCTCTTGGAAGGGGAGTCCTTAATTCCTTTTTGCAACAATATTTGTCACCAAGCACCACAGGGAATAGAAAATAATTAAACTAACAAAAGTTAATTAATCTGATAATGGATAATGTTCTATTTAAAACTAAGGCCTTCCGGATACAAGAGAAGAGTACCATATAAGATGTAAAACATAATCTACTAACCTCCAAAAGCCTCTTTTGCTTGTAGATGTTTGCATTTGTCAGGGTGGACCATTAATGATAACTACAGATGTTTATATTGATATAAATCAATAGATAACTGAGTCCTAAAATCATCAATGACTGAGGAAATGGTCACAAAAGAAAGAGAATACCTTACGATACTGTTTTTTGACATCTTCTGGAGATGAATCAAATGGCAGCTTCAGAAACTCAAACGGATTTAATTTGAAGCAGGAAAGAATCCTACAATTTCCAGAAAGAGTTTAAATGGGCTGAAAGGAAACTAAGACAGAGTAGAAGGAAGGAGCTCATCAACAATAATAAACCAAAATTGTTACTGCTTGATAGAAGCAAAGCATAATAGTCCAAAGAAAACATACGACAAAAGGTAAAGCATCATTAATAATAAGAACCAAGATCATCAAAAGTGATGGCCATGTAGCTATCTCAATTCGGCCCATGTCACTTTGGCATCAGAACAAGGGTTTGAAAGAGTATAGTCCTCTCATGGATGAAGATGGTTGATTAAAATATAATGGGCCTCTAAAGAATGTCATACAATAAAGGTCACATGAAGTAAAAAAGTAAATAACTAATCAGAATATAAAACTGGTCTTAAATAGAATGCAACAATATACATAAAGCAAGCAATCACCATACATGCATAATAGATATAATATAAGTTATTGCAGTTTTCGAAAGCAGCCTGATCACATGTTGCCTCTATGATCAATATTAGCCGCTCTAATTGTAGCTAAAGCTGAATAAAAAGAGTTGCAGCAATATAGCCACTCCTCCAACCCTCGCTCTCATTCTCAGTTAGTACCCATTTTGGCCTCATATCTTAAACAGAGCAAGAAGCATAACTGAAAGCATCTTTGTTGGTCACATATCTAACATTCAGCCTATATGGAATGAAAGAATAATGCACTGATTGCATCTTTGGTTCTCCCAACAAGGGCACATGGTGATTAGAAGAAAAAACAATGCTTCACTAAACCACCAAATGTATATTTAAGTACCCTAACTTCATGTTACAGACAGTTTATATCATTCTAAGTAAAGTAAGCAAGCATGAAGAGCATACAAATGCCCTAAACCGTCCCGCGCTATTAGGCTTAGACAGATAGCAGACCAGTTGCACTCATATTGAAGGCATCAATGCACTATCTTAGTAAATAGTAAACTTAGGGCTTCCCCAACTTTAACTGTACTTACTCGAACATGATCTAAAAAGTGTTCATCTATATAATGTTCTAATACAAACACTCCATTCTAGAATTCATAAACAGCTTCAAATACAAGGGAATTCCCCACAAAATTAAATAGAAAAATTGAGCTACAAATTTTACATAACATTTCTTTGTTAAGCATGTTGTTATACTATAAATATCAAATTTAAAAGTAACCCAATTCATCAAATTCATAGACCAAGCTATATGAGATGAAATTTTACAGAAAGAAAGGATCTTTAGGGATTAAAATATAAGTAATAAAAATTGAAACTTTTCCTAATTCATATTTGATTAAAATAACACAGAATAAACCCTAAGAGCTAAGACCCATCATACTGAAATCACTAGAAAAACCCATAAATCTCATGCAGAATAACAAATTAACAGAAAAAAATTTATTGTAATCAATAATTACAAAAGGAAAAAAAGAAGAAAAAAGAGAGAAAACCTGATGACTTCATTGTCCCTTTCGACTTCGCTGACTTCAGCGAAGAATTCTTTGAGAAGCAAATCGTCATCGATGCTGCTGTTGCTCTCTCCCATGGCCGATTCCTTTTTTGCTTAATTACGCACTTCTCTTTTCTATATGTAGTTTTCACTGATTCTCTTTCTGATGGCTATTTCGCAGGCCTGCCTTTTACCTTTGCGAGAACCATAGGCAGAACCGAGGAGAGGCAATAGAAATCGGGCCTGGCTGGTTGGTTCTATCGGTCAATTCGGGCCATGTGTCCAAGTCCGTTCAATACTAGTCCGTCTGTGATCTGTCAACGGTACACCTATGCTTGGGTCACAACCCAAAAATCCGGATTTTCCTTTGCTCAGTTTGGATTGAGTTAATTCAAAATTTTATTTATTTTATATATATTTTATAATTAAATTTAAATAAAAATATTTTTATTATTAAATAATAATAATTTTAATTGTATTAATTTAAATATGTAAAAATATTATAAAAAATCCAACCAATATATGTTAAAACGGGTAAGTTACTTAACCTATAAACAAATCTAATATTAGCCATTAGAAATATTTACAGTATTTATGGGTTGAACCATGGCCTAGCCCAGTTGATTCCATCTTCATAATGTAACATTATGAAACTTTGACTTCGAATATGTCCATAATCTTTTACTTAATTCCTAAAGTTGCAACAGCCTTTGTACAAAAAGAAATTTGTATCAGTTGGCCTAGCATCGGTTCGCTTTTTAAATCTTAAATTTAGATTCGATTTGATTAAAATTTTTTATTTTATTTAATATTAAATTATTAAAAAATAATTTAATACTAAATATATTTAACAATTAACAAGCTGTTCCAGTTTCAATAGTTTCTTTTTTTTTTCCCAAACAAAACATATTTAAAAGAAGCAGTAATTGTTGTTTTGAACCATGATAACGCCAACACAACATATTTAGGTCCAAACAAGTATTTACTACTATTTTTTTTAATTTTAATATTTTTGTGATAAAAATAATTCGTTTTTAATAGGTTAATGATAAAATTTTTTTAACTTCATAAATAATATTAAAAATCCATCACTTATATCACATTTCTTTTATAATTAATTTTTAAAAATTTTAAAATATCTTGAAAGGATATATGTTAATATATTATCGTGTTTGTAAAATTTAAAAACTATACTTAATTGACGGGATAATTTCTTTTAAAAAGAGCTGAGTAATGAATTCCAATATCAAAAGGAATCGAAAAAACTTAAATTATTAAAATTAAATCAAAGGAACCACAAGTGCTTTTTTCGTTGTAAAATTATTGTATAATATGAAAGTAAAAAAAAATTAAAAAATTATTTAATTAATATAAAAATGATTCATATTAATATATTCAGGCGTCAAATTGTTCACGAATGACATGGGTAAAGACTGGTTCAAACAAAAAGCAAGGTGAGTTCCTTGCGGTTGATTTTCCATATTCGAATACCCCACTAAAAGTAGCTTTGTACAAGTAAAATAGTCCTAATATTCTAAACATCCATTATACTAATATTAGATTAGGTATGATTACGTAATTAAAAAAATTAAAATATCATATAATATTAAAAAATAATATAAATATAGTGTAAATATATATATTAAAATTTATATAAATATATTATACTTAAATATTATTATTAAAAAATCAAATAGAAGAGTCAACCATCCATGTTGAAATATAAAAATTTTTAAATTTAATTTCGTGATTAAACTAGAAACTTTCATCTCATAGTTATGAAACAAAATTAAATATGAGAATATATATATTTTTATAAATTTTATTATACCATAAAAATATTTCAAATATTTTTATTTATATTAATTTTAATATTTAATAATTTATATTATATAAAATTTAAAATAATATTTATATTTGATTAATTTTAATTATTTTATATATATTTTATTTATATGATTATATTTAATATTATTATACTTAAGTCATAACCTTAAACCTAAAAAGAGGGAAAAAAAAAAAAAAAACCCTAGCTGCCATATATGAATTCGGATTTGCTGATGGTTTATGTCCCCAAAATTAAAAGTGGTTAGGCACAGACATGACCCATGCTGAAACCCCATTGGCTAAGAATTTGCATAAAGGAAGAAAAGTTTTAAAAGCAGAATTGGAAAAGGATGCGAACAGACAGATTAGACACTCCACCAAGTCAAAAGATTGATTTGCTCGTTTAAAGGTCTTATTATGGCTACAAATAGTGACAGAGGACCGTACAAATTTATTAGTATATATATATATTATATTATTAAAATTCGTATTTAATACATTAATAATAAATATTTTATATATAATTATATATTTATCATAAGTTTCACTTGTTAATTACTTTTTAATAATTTTATAAATATTTTTTATATTTACTTGCTATTGTTATTTATATTACAACATTTTTTAGGATCTATAAAATTTCATCTTGTAAAAATTCCAAAAGAATTCTCTCCTTTTTCTTCTTTTTATTAGAATATTTGACTACACAGTCACCCACAAAGGAGTGGAGTGGAAAAACTAGCTAGGAGAGAAAAAAAAAAAAAAGGATAGGGTATTTTAGCAAGTAAAAAACAATTATTATAGGCACAAATTTGACATGGACTTTGATGGTGGTTTTTTTTTGGGGGGCGGGGGGTTTGATCATCAGGAAGTGGCAATGCAGTAGTAGGGCTCCCAAAAGAGAAAAGACCTCCTAGGTTCCTTGCAGCCTTTTATCAACACTAGCAATTTTTGTTGTTGATCATTATTAGTCATTAGATTCTTCGACGGAATAAGCTGCTGCTTTTTGCTAATACTGTCCTTGAAGGGTGGTGATGATGACTGTTGATGATGAGCTAGTGGGTTACGAATTGCTGCCTTTGACATGGCTTGATTGGGCCTCCTCCAGTAGTACTCGTAAGCATTGAATGATGCAGCTGCTCCACCTCCTGCTGCTGCGGTTGATGGTGGTGATGGTATCAGCCTAGCCACCGTCCGGGGCCTCGGGGGCAGTGACTGTGCTAGTGGGATGGTTGGCTCAATTTTATTATCCTCCCTAATTTTCTCTCCAAATTTGACTATTTCATCAAAATTTTTAGGCCATGTTGGGTTCCTATTTGCTGACCATATTGGCTTGTTCATCATTACAGCTAATCTATGCACATCCGTTGCTCCAATTGAAAGTTTAGGAGCCTGCTCCATCTGAAAACAACTGTCTTCTATTTCTTCATCAATGTTTATTTCACTTTCTTTCTCTTCTTCTCCAAAGCTTTCAAAGTCTAAATCTTCTAACTCTTCTACTTGGATTTCTTCTTCAACATTCACTGCTTCATTAACATCGGACTCTGCTTCAGAACTAGGATTGGTATTGGAAAAAGTGAGGACAAGGCGACCATCTTGGCGTCGAGCAAGAAAGTTGCTCTTTGAAGGCACGGAAACAGCTTCAAGAACCAATCTGCCGTTGTCACGGTGAGTCTTTAAGCGAACGGATGCTCCATCTTTGCGAGAAAGGGAAGGGATTGGGGGAGGAAATGATAGTTGCGCGGTGGATTTCTTGCCGACATCATAGTTATTTTTCACGATTCTTGGTTCTTCAGCATCAAAAGAAGTGATCAGTTGTGGTACTATTTCTTGCTTTTTCTGTTGGAGTAGCTCTTGATCTTCCTCTTTGTCATCTTCTTGCATGTCGCCAGTTTCTGATGGAGGATATGAAGAGAACCCATCGGAGCCACTTTCAGAACCAAGGCTCTCAGTGCAAATTTGAAGGCTCTTCTCGCTTAAAGAACTAGCCGATCGTTTGACAAGAGGGTGAATATATGGAGGGGGAACTGGCTTGGAAGAATCTTCATCAGCCTTTAGTGATATGATTGAGCTCCATATATCGAATTGGCCAGGCTTTTCCAGCTCCTTCTTGTTCTTTGCTTCTTGAATTGAAGTCCAGATATCGATTTGACCTCGTGTTTCTTCAGTCACCTTCCTTTCTTCATAATCTCCTTCTGCTTCTTCCGACGATGAATCTATGATGACAGCCGCGAATCCCTCGGATGATGCAATCTTTTTCAGGGGAGAGTCTCCATGTTGAGTCAGCCATTTTTTGGAGGACATATCGGCTGACAAAGTTCTCCTAAGTGAAGCAGCAGCTTTGGTTGGTCTTTCACTATCGGATCCAAGAATCGATACTATGCCTTGCTTCTTAGTCACCATGCCCTCTTCAGCGATGTTCAAAGCTGAAGAAGATAAGCGGAGGCCCTTGCAAACTGGAGCAGACATCTCCAAGTACTAGGCAGAGTAAGAATTGAAGAAATTAATGATTACTTTTCTTAAAGAGAAAAGCAATTAGCATCCAACAGAGGTTGCAAGGAGACCACTGGGGGGTGCTTTTGCCAAATGAAGATATTGAGTGAAAGATAAATTAAGTTCGAAGATGGTATATGCTTTTTAAGGAGGAAAAATTCAATGAGTGTGGGCTTTGATGATGGTAATGGAAGGAAGGGGATGTTGGGGGGTATTTGTAGGAGGCCGAAAAGCCCTTTAGCATCGAGTCCAATGGGACCCTCTTCCCTACGCCACGATGAAAAGACTTCTCAATTGGTTTCCACAGTGTTTTCCTCTTATCAGAAAAGTTGGTGATTAAAGAAAAACAAAAAATTGTTGAAAAATAGTCATGGCCATGACTATTTTTTATATATTTAAATTTATATTATTATTTATTATATTAAAAAATATTTTTATTAATATTTATATATTTTATAATTAAATTTAAATAAAAATATATTATTTTAATTTAAAATTATTATTTTAAATTAAATTAAATTAAAAATATCAAAATTCAAGTCCGAATTTAACCAGACCTAGCAACCTTGCCCAGACCTATTCGAAAATAGACAGTGGGAGAGGCCTCATTTGGGCGTTCGCATGCTGTCATGCTCTCTCTCTCTCTCTCTCCCGTCCTCTCCCTCCCTACAAAAACAATTTCAACCCATGCCAAATTAATTGAATTAATATTCTTTGGAAGCAAAATTGGTTGGAAATGAAATGGTTTAAATTGATCATTGATTTCGAAGAACTCTGTATATTTTCCTGGCTAGGGTACACGATATTCTAGTAAATAAAAAGGCAGATAAAAAACGCAATCGTGTATTGGTATAGATGCTTTTCTGATAAACGTGGCAGACCTTGGAAGGCAAGTAGTGACAAATGGAAGAAGAATACAATCGAACAAAAAGCTGGACACCATTTAATCCTAAAACTGAACCTCACCCAGCTAGCTTGTTGAGTTTGTCTGTTCGAGATCGATCGATGTTCCAACTTCCAACGTCTATGTTCAAAGCTACTACTGTTTTCACTTAGTATAAAAAACAGTACGTCTGATGATCAGTGTAGTTTTTTTTTTTAATAAACGAGAAACAATCTGATTGTTTGATTACTATTTTCGACTAGCTCTTGCTGGAAAATTACCCAAAAAAACAATGAAGAAAAATATCAAAAAAAATTAAATAAATTAATAAAAATATATAAATTTTTACGTGATTCGATCATTTATTAAGATCTTTATTAATGATTATTTAAATTAATTGAATTTTTTTATGTGCATCCTTTTTCAAGAGTCTCACAGGAATAAACATTTTATCCTCATCTATGAAAATTTTAGACTACACAAAAAATTATGTATTCAATGCTTTTTTTTTTCTTGGATTATATGAAGATTAAAGTTGGCTACCAAGACAAGTAAAGACAAGGCAAACTGGGGGAAAAGTTTGGCTATCAAAATTGAGAAATTCTTTTAGTATTTTACCAATTAGGTAAGGCTGAAAGTGATAGTGATTGGGAGTTTAAATCAATGGCTTAAAAAGGAAGCAAAGGAGAACTTCAAACTGAATACAGCACATAGCCCGATTAATCCATATAGTTTAAATAGTATTTAATA